>ML801007.1:139177-151668 GCA_009831015.1 Picea engelmannii
GAATTTGTGATTAAATATTAGAAAATTGACATGTTTTCATATATCTCAAAAATGTGTGAGATTTATCATGTGTAGGAATATGTGAAGGATTAATTCAAAAGACTTCTCGAATACTTCCTCCACCATTTCAATATTTGAGAAGACAATTCAATCCTAATCCAAGGAGAAGATCATGGAGATTTGGTTGTCTTATATTATCCAAGATATATGAGAGATATGTGTGAGGATTTGAAGGGATTATATTTTGTAATAAAGGGAAATGGGTTGAGAGAAAAGTGGATCTGAAATTATGAGATGTTTATCTCCTTTTCAAAGATCTCATGTATAAAAGAGAGTGCCTTCTCTTCATGAAAAGGATGAGAATCAGTATTATGTAGAGAAGAAGAGAATCATTATTATGTAGATTGGGGATAAGAATTATTATTATGTAGATTAAGGTAATTGTTATGAGATAGGTTCTTGAGGAGAATTGTTATGATGTAGATTGGATTCATGAAGAGACTCCTTTTGTAAGCCTACCTGTTGGAGATTAATGCAAGTTTGGATTTAGTGATTTTGTCTTTCTTAGAAGTTATCATCTGTTGATCTAAGAGCTTCCATGTTGGCATCGACAAGGGCCACTGATCCATCTTGGTAAGATTATTGTAAATTGTTAGTGTATATTTTCATGTCATGTACCTGTTACTTTGATTTCATGTTATTTTGTTTGATTTCACTCTTCGAATGTGTTGCAAAGTGTGGTAATGCAGGAACGGTTGGATCTCCATATTTCACCATACATGAGCTTTAATGGAGCATCCTACTTGTTAGTTTAGTTGCTCCAGGAGATAGAATCAAAGTTCATCTTTTCTTTTCATGAGTCATCAATGAACATGTCCATCACCTAAGCAAGAGCTTTTGCTTGTTTATGAGTTTTTCTTGTTTATGAGTTTTGCTTTCCAGCTTTCGAGTTGTGTGAAGATTGTTATTTTTAAGAGTGTGTTGGTTTCTAAATGGTTTTCTTATGTAATCCATACTAAACAGACATAGGAACGTATCTGTTATCGGCGCATATAGTGCATCAACTCTATCGATTACGAATCTCGGTTGATAATTTATGTTTGGTAATATATTATGCATATAATTGCACCAACATTTTGGCATCGTAGCAGGGGAGTTGTAAACGGTAATAGGTAGCATTTTGAATTAGATTTCTTTAATGATTGGTTTTATGGATGACCTAAGGGTGGAGAGAAGATGGTAAGAGGAGAGGTAAGAACCTGCGCATCCACTTTAGTGGGGTTGCTCCAAAGTTAGGTCGTCCTCTTCATTTTATGCAAAAGTGTGTTTTTATTTATGCAAATTTAGTTTTTATTTATTATGGGATAACTTGTGCGAAACGATAACCTGGTGACAGTAGGGTCCCAATAACGCAAGGAGTTCAATTTTGGCGTGTTTTATCTTGATAAATAGTTTTAATTCCTTATATTTAAAATTCAAATCGTTGATGACAATTCATTCTCCTTTTTCAATATGGTTTAACTATGAGTATAAGCTTGGAACAATTCACTCAGATCCTAGCAAAAGTCAAGATCTCCTCTTCTCTGGAAGAGGAGATCTTGACAGCAGCTGAAAGTTTAATTACTCCTCCAGAGGCAGACGACGAAACAACATACAAGGAAATCTATACATTTGATGATGAACAATCATGCGAGCAGGAGATCGAGGAGGATAACAAGGAGTTGTGACACGATCTGAGAAGTGAAAACTATGCCTACGAAAGCATTATCGAACGATGGTTTCAAGCAGGTACCAGGTTAGATCCATTTAGTTTTTCTTTTTATTTTGTTAATTTACAGTTTCGACACTTAATTTCGCACGTTTATGTATATTTTCAATCATCATTTGTGAAACTCACATTGAACATATTCTTATTACTATTGCGCTTATGGTTACATTGGAAGTTTGATTACACGTAACAAATCTCTAATTTTTAATTAGCATAATATAGGTAGGACGTTATTTTCAAGTTTTTTTTAATTTTTGAATAAGTATGCTCCCCTCCGCACTTCGTGCGATCGCGAGGATCAGAAGGTAGGATGATTAATTGATTGCAAGAATATTAATTGATTGACGAAAAGAAAAGTTTTTGCCTAATCTGTTTTTTGTCTACAGTTTGTTTCCATTTGCTGATGAATTTGTAATAAATTTGCGAAATCATTTTTTATTTTTTTTAGATAAATACAGAAACAAAAATTTACTTCTGTCTGCAAATAAAAACAATAAAACAATAAGTAAGATAGTCTACACTTTCAAGATAAGAGTTGCGCTTTCCCACGATGAAACTCCAAGCTGAAACAGTATCACTCCCGTACTTTGTCTCATCTTCATGTCTTTAACTTTCAGTCTAGGTTCATCCCTGGTTTAAGTAGCGGTCATACCATCTCTTTCATAAACCCACAACCCGCAATAGAAGTTAAATGGTAAACTTACAAATGTAATTTCCCCGCTAGCATTCATCCTTTCATGCTGAAACCTGCAAAATAAATAGAAAATCAAATCAAGAATAAAACATTGGATCTTTATACTTATTGCCAAACTTAAATTCAATGTTGTTTCTGTTAGCCGAATAAAGATTTCCTAGCGCATACAATTCCGGATTAGGGATGATAGCATTTTCTCCCATGGTTCTATTGCATTCGGTTCAATCCAGGACTCATCGACCAACCCCACTGATTTCATAACCTATCGATCCATATGAGTCGATTCTCTCGATGCCAGTTTGAACTCACCCAACCAAGATAACAACAATCATGTTTTACTCAAAATACGATGAGAATTTTCTTGTAGGTAGTTTTGGGATTGCTTTTCGTGGTGGTGTTGACTGCAAACAAATTTTCACCAAGATCTCGGTGATAATATTTCCCAGGAATCTGAATGGATTGCCTTACCTAAATGTTCTGTCCATCAGCATGCTTTATTGGGATTAAATTATTATATTGTTGCTTATTTGACGGATCTCTCTCTTACTGGCTGCGAATTTTCTTCCATCGTTTCTCTTGACGAAGCATTCTTATCATAGGATGTAAACAAATCTAGCCAAAAGATATGTCAACTCCAAAACTAACCTCACGAAGCTCATGAACTTTCAAAAATAGCCCTCACTCTATCCTTACAGCTGGAATGTCAAGTCAATGAATTTAGAGTTGTTTTAAAAACTCGTGCTATCTTTCTGAGACATGGATTCTTGGAAATACGTCGTGGTCATACACTGTTTGAGAGCTACTAATAAATATAAGGACATGAAGTAAAACGAGGTTGTTGAACATTTGAACAAGACTATCGATTGATGGTCTGGACAGGCTCACAGTCAATCAAGTGGGAAAGAGTGCAAGACGCAAGCAACATACATATAAACTCGCGGGCAGCCACGCAGACTAGAAAACACTATGATATGTGCAATAAGACTTGGATCTATCAGTCTTCAGCTGCTCTAACAAAGGTGTCGTTGCAATAAATATTGATCAGTTGATTGTCGCCCGGTTGCTGATGCCATTCCTGGGGTGGACGAGAGGGTTATCATCATTTTCAGTACACCAAAAGAACGAAAGGAGGACCGGGACAATAAAGATGATGATGTTGTATTAATGGATGACAAGAATCCACTTTATACTGCTTAAGACACGATGTTTAGGGTATTTGCAAGAATTGTGAGGAAGGGCGCGGATCTAATGATGAAGACGAAGATGTTGTTAGGCAAGTGACTATGATTCCCATTTCAAATTGTCTCATTTGATTAATTGCACGTCGTCGTGCAGTGATGGGTTTTCTCTTTAACCTGTACGATCTGCATAACTCACAACTACCAGCCTTTCATCATCGCTTATGTAACTCCCAGGTTGCTCTGAGAATAGAAATTGAGACAATGAGTGAGATTCCTGATCCGAAATTGAAGAACAGATTTAGCATTACAAACTGTGTAAAATATGCGTGGGTACTGGTTGTAAAATATGCATTACAAACTATGTAAAATATGCAGCAGGTAAGAGAAATAATGGTCGCTCCTCTACAGTATTGGTTTATAGGTGTAATGAGCGCAGCGATTGGCCAACGGAAATCCGTCTCCCCTCTGGAAATCGAACTCGGGGTGATCTCCGCTAGGGTTTGAGCGGAAGCCAGCGGAAATGAGCTCTGTGGGTGGAGGAGCGGCGGCTCCTCCCCCTCCATCCACTGAAGAAGCCTCCTTTGCCCACCTGGTGAATGCCCAGGGAAAGAAGAAGGTCTCTGACCCACCACCGAAATTTGTTAAAAAATTAGATGCCATTCCATAAATCGCTTTGCCTTCGGAGAAACCTATCCAATTGGCCGTATCTTTGGCGGATCGTGCCCTAATAGGACAGTTTACTGGTCTCTGGCCGACTCCCCGTTCCACTGACGCCTGGGTTCAGAATAACTGGAGACCTCTGATATCCCAAGGAGTCTCATTCTATGCGATCGGACGAGGGTACTTTCTGTTCGATTTTGTCTCGAAAATCGACAGGGATCTGATTTTCGGAAGTGGTCCTTACTTTATGGGGCCACAGGGGCTCTATCTAAACAGATGGACCCCTGATTTTGACCCAAATAAGGATATCCCCAAAGCTGTACCAGTCTGGGTTCGCTTACCAAACCTCCCCATGCATTGTTGGGGAGAGGAATCTCTCAGAGCCATAGGAAACAGGCTGGGTAAATATATTGATCAAGCTGACCCTAAAGGACAGTATTCCTTTGCCCGAATCTGTGTTGAAGTAGATTTGGAGGCAGGTTTACCAGAGACAATCAAGCTTACGGTTAAAGGATGGCAGCATTACCAGCAACTGGACTATGAACAGCTGCCCTTTAAGTGTAGGCACTGCCATGAATACGGGCACTTTCAAAGGCACTGCCCCAAATTACAGGAGCCAGAGGCAGGGAAAGGGTCGGAGGAAGGCTGGCAACAAATGAAAAAACAGAAGGCAAACCCAAGAAGAAAGGGCTCTAAGGTCTCTGAACACCAGGCCAATGCTCCTCCTTCGAAGGACCCTAAGTCCTCTAAAAATCAGAAGGAAATCCAGATTTCAAAATTCGGAAATAGCTTTACAGCCCTTGAAGAACAAGAACCACCAGACAAGGCGATTGAAGAAGGAGAAATACCTCCATCATCTGCCAATCCTATGGGTGAAGGATTTCAAGATAAAGGAACCACGAATGAGAAACCCTTAGATCAGCAAGATAAGGAGGACCCTCATGTGGAAATGGCATCTGAAGAAGGATCGGAGGAGGATGATACGGAAGAAGAGGACATAGATCAAACAAAGTCAATTAAGAAGGACAAGAGAGGAAGGAAAACAGACAAAGAAAGAAGGGAAACAGTTGCTTATCGAGATAAGCTAGCTGGAGTATAGTCTACTATTGAAAAACACCTGAATTCCAGAAATACCAGACATCAGGGAAATGCTGCGAGAGGGGCAGCGTCCAATCCAAAAGGTAAATAATGCAGATCGTCTCCTGGAACTGTAGGGGGCTAGGAAGCAAATCGAAAACGTTATCTATGAAAGATCTTATCAGAATATCAATGCCTCATATCCTCCTTATCCAGGAGACAAAAATGGAAGAGCAATCTCTCCTCCAGGTTGCTCAGTCATTCTGGTCTAATGCACATTGTATAGCGGTCAGTTCTCGAGGAGCATCGGGAGGTTTGGCAATGCTCTGGGACCCCTCTAAGGTTGAATTAGTAAGCTCGGTAACAAATATTCATTGGATTTTTACTGAAATTATTTTTAAAGAATCTAATCTCCGATTAAGTATTTTTAATGTATATGCTCCTATAGCTCTCTCCGAGAAGCAATATTGTTGGAATTCCCTAAATGATCATATGGTAAACTCTCTTCTCGATAATTATATAGTAGCAGGTGATCTTAACTTAACCCTTTCCGCCCTGGAAAAAAGAGGAGGAAATGTGATTAGAGATCCGTCCAGGGAGTGGGTTGAAGATCTTATAGCTAATTGGGATCTGGAGGATATTAAGCCTGCTAAAGGGATTTACACTTGGACAAATAAAAGGCTGGGCCCAGGACATATTGCTGCCCATCTTGATCGGTTTTTGGTCCAACAGTCCCTCCATCTCCAAGGGATGGATCATGTTTCTTCTATTATAGCTTTCAGCGCTTCTGATCATAAGCCTATAGCACTCTCCTTTGTCAAAGATAAAAATATGGGGCCTATTCCTTTTAGATTCAATCCCTCTTGGATCTCTATGGATGGTTTCTATGACATTGTAGCTCTAGCCTAGCGCACTAATGTTAGAGGGTCATCTTTCCATGTATGGGAAGAAAAGCTACGAATCTTGAAAAATTCTTTGAAAGATTGGGCTAAACAGCATAAGACGCCAAAGCAGCAAAGGCTAGAAGTTGAGAAGGAATTGGAAGATTTTCATTTCAGATCGGAAGGTTATCTGGACCAACCTACGAAGGATAAAGAATTACTTCTTCACAATAAGCTGCATGATGCCTGTAGACTCGAAGAAAGTTACTGGAAAATCAAATCAAGAAACCATTGGCTGCAGGAAGGGGACAGAAATACCAAGTTTTTTCACAAACAGGCTGAGATAAGAAAGCATTTTAACTCTGTACCTAAGATTGAACATCAAGGAAATCAGCTCGCTGCCTTTGATGAAATTAGAAAAGCAGCTCATAATCACTTTAAGGAGATATATTCGGAGTCATCTCCTGAATTAAATCTCAGCAATATGGCAATTTTAGATCATATCCCTTCTCTAGTTTCAGCCCATTCCAATGCTCTGCTTATGCGCCATGTCTCTCCAGAAGAAGTCAAATCTGTTGTTGAAGGTATGAGCCCTGATAAAGCACCTGGGCCAGACGGGTTTACTGCCCGGTTTCTCATCTCTTGCTGGACCATCATCCACAGGGATCTTCTAAAAATGGTCAAGAAGTCTCAATCATGCAATAAAATTGGAGGAGGAACTAATTCCTCTTTTCTTGCTCTCATTCCTAAGGAAAAAAGAACTTCATCCTTTGCAAGATTTCGTCTGATTTCCCTATGCAACATTGGATATAAAGTCATCACGAAGGTTCTAGCCAACAGGTTGAAATCTCTTTTGCCGGGCATTATTCCTGAGAACCAGGGAGGTTTTATCCAAGGAAGGCATATCTCTGACAATATTGTCCTTATTCAGGAAGCTATTCACTCTAGCATCAAAAGAAAGGAGAAAGGTATGGTAATTAAATTAGATTTGACTAACGCCTTTGACAGGGTTCGACATGCCTTTTTGTTTCAGGTAATGAGAAGATTTGGATTTGAACCTGGAGTTCTCTCTTAGGTTAAAGCTTGTATAAGCGCGCCCTGGATCGCCCCCCTGGTAAATGGAAGAGCAGCTGAATTTTTCCAGGCCTCGAGGGGTCTGCGCCAAGGGTGTCCACTTTCCCCCTTGTTGAATGCAATTCAAGCCGCCGCTCTTAGCTTTCAATTGGAACACAGTAGAATCCAGCAAGAGCTTCTAGGACTAAGGATCGTTAAAGGGGTCAAAGAAGTTAATCACACCCAGTTTGTTGACGACACTCTTCTCCTTGGAGGAGCGAGCCCAAATGTAGCAAAAAAGTTCAACTCGGTTCTGGATGACTATCAAGATGCTTCGGGAAGCCTAATTAACTATTCCAAGAGAAAAATATATAGCTGGAATTGCTCCCTGATTGAATTGCATAATCTGGCTCGAATTCTGAAAATTGAAGGTAATTTCCTATGGATAGATTTCATGTATTTGGGAATCCCAATCTTCAATGCAAAACTGAAAGTCTCCAGTTGGGGCCCGCTGATTGAAAAGATGCAAGCAAAAATAAAAGCATGGGGATCATCTTGGCTGAACTTAGCAGGGAAAATTGTGCTCCTTAAATCCGTTCTAGCTAGTATGCCAGTCTTTCAAGGCTCTCTTCTTCTAGCCCCAAGTACAGTTCTTGGAAAAATTGAAGTGCTCCTGCGGAGATTCCTGTGGAAAGGGGGGAAGCATAATGAAAATAGACTCCCTCTGGTTAACTGGACAAAGGTCACAGCTCCCTTGCTGGAAGGTGGGCTGCAGCTACGAGATCTTCGTGCTCAAAATTTAGCACTGGGAGCAAAGCTACTATGGAATATGGTCACCGGGAATTCAACCTGGAGTAAGTAGGCGCTCTGGAAGAAATATTTTTCCGGATCAAGACTTCGATGCTTGGATAAGAGTCTGAAAGTGGTTAAGGGGTCTCCCTTGTTCTCCCTTTGTTCGAAAGCTTTGACCTTCTTCTCTCAAGATCTTACTTGGTCTCCGGGAAATGGTAAGAAAATCAGGATTTGGGAAGACTCCATCCTCGAACATCCCCCACTTGGGACCTTGGAAGGAATGGAAGGGATAAGGAGACACCTCACAAGTACCGGGAAAACTACATTATCAGCCATTTCCATATGGACTTCGGATGACAAACATCTTTGGGTAGGATGGGAGATGTCAGACTGCCCATCCCATTTATTAAACGAACAGGCATTTCTCTTCCATTGTTTGCAGGGGAAATCTCCTATAGATAATCATCTGAAGGATGCTAGAGGTTGGGGATCCAAATCCGGGCTTTATTCAGTAGTTGAAGGGTACAAATGCATCAAGGCTATCCCCCATGTGCCCTCCTCTCCAGGGGTCTGGAAGTTTGTCTGGTCCAGTAAATCCCTTCCCAAAGTTGATCAGTTTACTTGGTTATTGGCTCATAATAGTGCTCTTACAGCCGAAGTTCTGCGCCGGAAAGGCTGGGAAGGCCCTTCCCATTGTCCTCTTTGTTTGGCTAATGAAGAGACGACTTCCCATCTTTTTCTCTCCTGCCCCTTCGCCCAAGCAGTCTGGGGCCTTATGACCTCCCCTTGGTCAATTTCTTTGCAGTTTGAAGAGGTCTCCTCTCTTTACAGTAAATGGGCTCTTTCCTCCCCTGTTTCCTCTCATTCGAAGGACTTTTTAGGATTCTCATGGCTGATTCTACCAAAAATTTTATGCTGGAAACTTTGGCTTGAATGAAATAATAGGATTTTCCGAGGTATCTGCTCTAGCCCCCCTCAGGTAGAGGTCAAAATTAAAGCTCTGATGGGTGACTTTCTACGCTCTCAGCCTGCTAAATTCATATGTTCCCCTCTCAATTCCTTGGAAGAATCTTGGTTCCTTCCCTTGAACCCAGGTAAACTCTCCGAGTCAGGCCAGGACCCCAAGTTGCAGGCTTGGGAAATCAGAAAGAATAACACTGAATTCCTGACCTGGAAAAAAAAAGTAGGAAGACACCTGCTGGTTTTTTACGGAGCCTCAAAAGGGAATCCAGGGAAGGCTGGAGGAGGAGGGGGGCTCTTTGATCCCAGAGGAAATTTGATTTGGAAGTTTTCCTGGGGCTTAGGAGTGGAAACCAATAATGTGGCGGAGGCTCTTGCGTTATGGCAAGGTCTAAACCAAACCTTGCACCTGGGAATTATTGATCTTGCGGTTGTGGGGGACTCTATATTGATCATTCAAGTGGTCATCACTTGAAATCTTTCGCGATCCTGTCACCTGAAGCAAGTGATGAAACGCATTCTAGCTCTGCTGCCAAAGTTCAGTGATATTGGTTTTTACCATGTTCTTCATGCTCATAATGGAATAGCGGATCAAGCTGCTAATGAAGCCGTCCTCCTAAGAAAGGGATCTCTTAAACTCAATAATGCTCTTAGTCTGTGTCTTTTTCCCTATGCGCATTGCCTCAAATGTTCTCAGGAGCGATCTGAGCTCTCCTGGGGGAGTTCTGAACGTGGAATGGATACTTTTCAGGAGGAATCTGTCAATTCATTTGCATAGGCTACTGAGCAATGGTTTGAGCGATTATAAGGCTCCTTCCGAAGGCTTAGGTTCCTCCTCTCAGGGCACATGGGCAGGAACGGAGGACGGGATTAGAGATAATCGTAGAAGGGTCCGCCGCCGTGGACAAACTCTTCAGAAGCCAGAGGAACGTGAGGGGAAACGTCTGAAGAAGAATGAAACTAGGATGCCTGAGATAACTGACACTCTGCATGCCAGGAAGACTGAGGTGCGTAAGCTTTCTGAAGGGCATCATAGGTGCAAGGGAGATCATATGAAGACATCAGTGGATGTTAATTAAGTTGCTCGAGCTCTGAATTCCAGCGTTGGGTTGTTGTTAGGTGTAATCTTCAACGTAAGACTGTCTAAGCCTGATGTGTCTCTACAGACTGTTAGTTTTTTGGCTCAAGGAAAGATCTGCTTTACTTTCAGGCTTTTAAGATGTAATCCTTTTGTGGCTCAGCCACTGTTTTTTATTAAATAAAAAACCTACTCGCTTTTGTTAAAAAAAAAAAATAATGGTCACTCCTCTACACAGGTACGTGTCTTCTCCTAGGTTAAATATGACATACTTATGCATGTTTTTACAGTTTCCCATCAAATACAGGTGGACAGCAAATAAACAGGTCACCTGTGAAGTTCAATCATTTCTTAAATCATCAATTTGATGGGTATCATGAAAACTACTGCATATTTAATCATTATGTATATGCCTTGGAAGGTGAATAAGTACTCTAGACAATGATAGTATGAGAATTAATTACAGATGGTCATGGAAGGTGTCTAGACTCTGTTACAGCTTATGATGATCAACATCATGTTTTCAAGTCAACGAAGTAGGAAAAGCATAAGTTCTAAGGATCTAGTTCTGTTGTCGACTCAACAGTCACTTTGGCAGAATCAATGATGGAACTAACAGTGCACACAACATGCAACGGGTTCGACTCACTCTATCCATAATTCATGCCCAATAAACCAGTTCGTGCCTTTTAAAAAACAATTAAATAAATAAATCTGGTATTTGAGAGATATCTTATTTGTTTGTTTTATTATAAAAAGATAAAATAGAAAGAATTTTATTATATTTTGTTTTAGGTAATCAAAAAAAATAAAAATAATAATAATAATAATAAACAAAACCTAAGCAATAATCTTTTTGCAAAAGAAAAACATTATAAAAATTAAAAACACTTAAAACTTAAAAATCAAAATAGCAAAAACAAAAAAAAATGCAAATGGACATTCTCTCATTCCTGAACACAATATCGAAAAATGTTTTTACGATTTTACACTAACTTGGTTTCTTGAGTCACTTTACACCGCGATCAACGATGAAACAAGAGTGCACGCAACGACCATGACAAGAGGTATAAAAACACATTTTATTTTTACCTTGTTACATTTATACTTGTTTCTGCATGTTATGCTCTTCTTCGAACATCTCACAAGTTTTCATTGCAGGATTAGTACTGAGTTTGATTGCAGGAATGAAGACGCTCGCATTCCATGCCACAATGATTCTCAAGAATCGCAAAACTATTCATAAAAGCATGCTTTATTAAAAGTTTGAAGGGGCTAAATTTTTCATCACACATGTCATGACATTTGTCGCTACACCGCCATCTTTCATAAAACCAATTACGCCATGACATGATCATTTACATTTCTCCTTCCAAGCTTATTCGTCATTCATGTCGTGAAGTCCACTTTCCATCGCCTTATCCTTCATGACTTCGCACACACCTATATTTCTGAGTCGCATACATCTCTTTCCTATTTTTCCATTCATTTTGCCTTGCAAATAAAACCATTCAATTCCCTTTTTGACGACTAAATTACCCTTCTTTCTTTCATACATATTGTTGCTACCGAGATCTTTTCATCTATAGTCCTACCAATCATTTTGTAAAACCTCACGTTTATTGATGTGGGATTCCTTAAGGCCCACCTTTCAACAAGTCTTGCCCCATCGACCTCAACACCTTATCTGGGATATAGATTAGAGTCCATTTGAGTACCTAGAGGATTGCATTCCTTAATGACAAGTTCTCTCACTGACAATCATGGGAATACATCAATGTCCCTTGATCGTCAGATATTGCAAGTGGATCGACATCAGCTCATTCATTCGCACTTCGCAAGATGTACTCGGGTACCTTGGCACTCATTGACATCAATGATGAGTTGCATCACATTGGTTAACGACATTCATCAATGGTCGATAATCCAATGACTTCTCTTCATGCTCGACATCGACACATTCATTCGCATGACTAGAATTGTACCATCGAGTTTTGCAGCAGGTGAAGACTATACACTTTTCCATGACTCCTCAACACTTATAGCAACATGACTTCGGCTATATGAGATTACTACATTTCCACTTTCATTCTTCCTCTTTTCCATGATTCATCAACAGCAATTCAGATTCCTCCACATCACATTCTCTGATCCATCAGTTACAACAGTCGAAGCTACAGTAGCATTCACCTTTCACATGATCATGCAGCAGTGACATCTTCCATGCTCCAGCAGCCGCATCAACCATATTCCTATTGCATAGTTCATCAACATTTTGGGTAAGTGGAGGTATGTTGTTTTCTACTCTTTAATCATGCAATTCCTTACATGCTAGAGTGAATGAATT
>ML801008.1:0-21558 GCA_009831015.1 Picea engelmannii
AAGAGTGAATAAAGTGGATTGTTGATTACTGTTGTAAATGCTATAATAAGCAAGATCTAATTTCATCTCTCCATTTCCTGAGCCTATAATGAACAGACTTGTCATCTAAGCAAGAGCATTTTCAATTGAGTGTTTGTTTGAGAATTTTACTATGAGATTTATCCTCTAGGTTTGAAGTTGTGTGAAGCATTTAGATATTCCAAAACAAAGTGTTATGTTATTAATTGTTTATTGATTAAGCTATACTCATCAAACATAGGAACCTATCTGTTATCGACACATATGGTGCATCAACTCTACTGATTACGAATCTCGGTCGATAATTTATGTTTGGTAATATATTATGCATATAATTGCACCAACATTTTGACATCGTTGTCGGGGAGTTGTAAACGGTAATAGGTAGTATTTGAATAGGATTTCTTTAATGGTTTTGGATTGGTTTTATGAATGACCTAAGGGTGGAGAGAAGACAGTAAGACGTGAGGGAAGATCCCACGTATCCACTTTGGTGGGGTTGCTCCAAAGTTAGGTTGTCCTCTCTTCTTTTAATGCAAGTGTGTTTTTTCTTCTTTTACGCAAAAATGTGTTTTGATGATGGGCTAACTTGTGCGAACTGATAACCTGGTGACAGAAGGGTCCCAGTAACGCAAGGAGCTCAAGTTTTGTGTGTTTTATTTTTGCAAATAGTTTTAAAATTTAGATCTTTGATGATAAATCATTTTGGGGATGTTGTAAGAACCCTCGAGTACTAATTTGTGTTGCAAGACATGGATCATCAACCAGCTAGAGTAATTCAAGGATGATCAAGAGCTTGAATAATGTTCCTCCAAGAACTTTCTCACATTCTAGCAGCAGCTGGGATATCTGCCTCTCTGGAAGAGCATATCTTGATAGCAGTCAAGAATTTAGTTGTCTCTCCACAGGAAGATTTAGAAGTCTCGTCGGATTCCTTTTGTCAATTTGTTGAGGAGAATAAAGAATCATGGATAGAATTCAAGGGAGAGCAACCATTGGAACCTGATATTGGGTAGTTCTCAACATGCCTCTCAGTAGATCTTGTATGTACTCCAAATACCAATCATCTTGAAGAAGATAATCTGCATAGCGTGGTAGAGGAAGGCATTCAGTGTGACCTAAACAAAGAAGAGAAACAATAATATATTGATCCTATTGAAATATGGTTTCAATTAGTTATTAGGTCACACCACTCTTTTATTTTTCATTATTGTTTGATCTCATCATCAAAGTAGTTGGTCCTTCATACTTCGATATGCATTAAAATTTATCTTTTAAACCCGAGTATGGATATATTTCTAACCTTGTTACGCACATGGATTCACTGGAAGTATTCCTATACTTGAAGGACATTTTATTTTGTTCAATTAGAGTAGGATAGGTAAATAAATAAATAAATGTTGCACATAAGTACAATGAAAGATATCTTTCATACTTTTCATAAATGGGAATGTCAAAAGTTAATAAAGCAATTGGTTTAAGATATTTTGTTCCTATAGTAGATTTCTTTCTAAAAGTTATGATAATTTTGTTTGGAATCTTATGAGAAGGGAATCTCTTCATCCTCTGAATGCACACATAATACTGGAAGGGTTTCAAAAGAGGAGAAGGCATCCTTGTCAAAATAAGATAACACTTAAGGGAGTGCTTCATGGCCTATTTCTTCAAATTTCTTCTTTTTCCTTAAGTTGTTAAAAATGATGCATTCATGCTTTATCATTACCTATTTATTTTAAGATCACTATTTCACAAGAATGATCAATTAAGCGATCTTTTTAATAGCAGTTGAAACTAAATGTTAATTCCAAACTATTTTATTCATAGCTAATAATTCAACTTTTGACATTTTCCCTAAATATTTTGTTTGTAAGCATGAATAAAAATCTAGTTTTAATTAGTTCTATTGGTTTGTTTTTAGCAGATGTTTGCAACCTTCTGAGAAGCCTTGTTTTTTAGCGTCTCACATTGTTTGCATGAGGCCATACAAAACCTCAAGCATGGGGGAGTGGTTGCCGAGACAGTAGTAGTTAGGTTTATTTTCTAATAAAATGGAAGTGGCAACAAAAGAAGTGGTTAGTTTGGTTCCAAAAAGAGGAGGATTTTGAATCTCAACATGTGGTCATCCAGCTACAAAGCGCCTTCTTGTTACCCAGTCATTGAATTCTTTTGTCTTATTTCTCTGACACTTCCACTGCAAATTCAGAGTGCATGTATCAAGTGTTGGTATTTGTTTCACCTACATGGTCTTTTAGTAGAATCGAATCACAGGTCATCTTCCATAGCATCAGAAAACAACTTCTACAAAGGGCATCCTACAAAGTTCCAGACTACAGAGCACTACCCCCAGATACCTTGTCCAAATTATCTTTGAGTACCAGAATACAATTTTTTGATGGTCCGGTACTGGATAACAACTCTGCGCTCATCCGATACTGGGAAAAAATATGTGTTCATCCGGTACTGGGCAAAAACTGCATTCATCTGGTACTATGGGAGAAAGTCTGCATTCATCCGGTACTATGGGAGAAGGTCTACGTTCATCTGGTACTGGGCAAAAATATGCATTCATCCGGTATTGTAGGAGAGGCTTTGTGTTCATTCGGTACTAAAGGAGAAGGCTTGTGTTATTCCGGTATTGGGAAAAAAGAAATCTGCATTCATCCAGTACTAAGGTGATCCGGTATTGGTAATGAGGTGTTGGTAGTCCTTATCCTAATTTCAAAGTTTTTGCTGCTCGATTTAAATGATTCAAGTAATAGGACATATAAACTCAACATTTTTTTTGTTTTATTAAGGAATTAGACTAATTATGTATTAAACATGTGGTTATTATCATACATCCTCATGTCCTCAATTATTTCACGCTCCCTACCATGAACTTCTGCAAGCCCTCGTATACATCTCCTCATACAGAAATCATTCATCATGTCACTCTGTTTCTGCGCTATGTTACTTATTTTTGTTTTTTTGTTCCGATACTACTATGTTCTGGTACTGCTATGTTCCGGTACTGCAAAATTTTGTTCCGGTACTGCAGAATCTTGTTCATGTATTGTCCTATTCCAGTACTGCAAAAACATGTTCTGATACCAATTACCAATCTGGTACTGATGCCAAGGTGATATGATTTTTGTCATATGCTTAACATTGTTTTCACTTCAGGTAATTGGAGTTATGAGCTAATATTTTCATGTTCTTTCTATCAAGGATCATTTAAGTCTTATGTTGAACTGTTCTTTACTCTCATATACATCTTCCTCCTACATTGTTACACTCACCCCTAAATCAATCATCCTTGCTATCCTTTAAGGAGATATTTTTACATTTAGCTTGTTGGGCCCAAGATATGATCCGTTTTATGACAGTAATTAGATACTTTTTCCGAATGTACATATGTGTTTTTCATGTTTTGGAGAAGCTTTTTGAAGAATTTTGTGCCAAAACGGTATGATCCACACCAGGTATGTATAATTCGTGTTTTATATTGATCTTGAGTATAATCCATTACGTTTTTATGTTTCCAAGGATCTAATTCACATTTTTTGGTGTTACAGGGAAAAACGCATCATGTTTTTGCTTACAGCACTCAGTCCGACACTCCATCCAGTACCCAATCCAATACCCGATCCGACACTTCGTCCATCACCTTGTCCTACACAAAAACGATGGGCGATTTGGCGGTTATGGTATTGGCGGCCAGTGGTGGGTGAATCAGGAACATGGGTTTTGCTCGTGCTTGCCCCCTCCAGCTACTGAACTCTCGACAACTCAGTTTGGGTTGTTGAGCAGAGAGATTATTGGCTCACTCCATTTCAGCAGTTCTGGCACCATTAATGTGAATTGTTGTTTTTAGAAGTGGTCCGACCCTCCAGTGGTCGACCTCTTGGTCTATAAAACTTATAAATACCACTGTGGTGGTCATACAGAAGTTAAGCAGTAGAAGAAGTAAAGGATTAGAGACAAATATGATTTTCCTCTGTTTTTGCTATTTTCAGTTGCCAGAATTATATGAAACTACGTTTTTGAGTTTTAATGGTGAAATCGATTTGTTGAGTTTGTGGCGTGCCTTTGATAAGTGACCACGACTTGCTGGGGGGGCACTAGCAGTCTGGTAACTGTTCTTTAAGTTATTTATGCATTTCATAGCTTAGATGTCTTTATCTAATTTCCTGTACATGCATTGTTATTTTTCCTTTGTTATATAATTTATTGTTGTAGCTTAACTGTTTAGTTCTTTTGCAGGTTAGTATGAAGGCTTGTGTTAATATGCATTGATTTTGTAGTTAGGAATGAATTTTCAAATTCATACACTAATCCCGTGTGCAATTAGATATTAGATTGTGTTTTATTTATGCTTTTGAAATCAAATTTAAAATAGAAGTTGAAACAGAGTAGAACAAAGTTTTATTTCATGCTTCCTTTAAACAAGGCTTTGATGGATGGATAGGGTTAGTTTCATTTTTTAATTGTAGATTGCTTATTCCATTGTTATATAGATCTTGCTTAGCTAGTTGTTAGTTAATTTATTCATTGGTTTTAAGCATTTTCCTTCTTGCACTTTGAATTGTTAAGATAGATATAACATAGTTTCACTTTATGCACTTTCTTTCCTAGAATTAGATTGCAATTCCAATTCTTATTTAATGATTGAACTTACTTATGAATTTTCTTATATTGAATAGAGTACAATTATAACCTCATTGTATTGTTGATGATTAAATACATGAGTAATAATTCCATGAATATGCAGGGTAATTGACAATTGTTTCCATAATGGCTAAGTTCTCATTGGATTGTTTAATCCACACCTTTCACTTTGCTATTGAGATCAGTATTGAGCTTATACCGCTTGAATTATCTTTTGTTGTCAAGTGCCATTGAGATATTATAAGACACTGGAGACATTCACACAACCACCAACACTATAGTTCAGTTTTCATAGGTTAAAAGATAGTTTCTTGCTTTCATAGATCAAAAGATAGTTTTATTGTTGTTGTAGAATAGATAGTCTTTTGCTTTGGTAGGTTAAAGAGTAGTTTTTCTTATCATAGATTAAATATTAGTGTTAAATATTCATTCTTTCAATTAAATAGATTTCCTTTTATGAATTAGAAATAGTTTTGAAGTTTGAATTAAGAATAGAATTCACTTGCCTCTTAGCTTAGTTAGTTTTTCATTGAGTATTCTTAATTAGTTTACTTGCAGTAGAAGTTATCTTAGGGTAGTTAGTTGTTTACTTGCTTTAGTAGGTTACTTTCTTACTTGTCTATTCTGGCTTTGATAGTATAGTTGTTTATTTACTTGCTTTCACAGGATAATTGCTCATTGAATTTAGGTAGGCTAGTTAAAGTAGATTGCTTTTGCTATTTACTTATTGTTATGCTTAAATAGTTGCTTTTTCTTATTGTCATGGTTGAACTAGTTTGCTTCAAGTAGGTTTTTCATTTGTTTTCCTAGAACTATCCATCGATCCTTGTTCCAAAAGTACTTATGTTACATAGTTTCAAGTTGCTTAGTAGGGTTTGCTCATTAGATGGCTTTGCTTGAATAGATTATCCCTTAGATATCCACTTCCTTAGTTAGACTATACTACTACCAGCCCTTCTACCTTGGCATATATTTGGTTACAACTCTAAGTTTACTTACCTCGGGTTGACAATTTAATTGAGGGTTTTTAGTGTGTTTTTAGTGCATATAGAACACTCATCATTTTTGGCGTCATTGCCATGGAGTTGTCTCAAGGTAGGAAGTAGTTAGGAAATAGATCATTCCTAGACCTTAGCATTAGATTAGTGGCAGTGGAACTTTAAGACGAGAGGTAAGAGCTTGCGCATTTGCTATTGCAGGCTCCCCCAAACCCAATGATAGTTTTTCGTTTTTTTTTTCTTTCATGAATAGACCTAGAGATCCAAAAGGTAGATACATTAAATCTAAATCATACCTTTCAAATAAGGTTCCTTCCAATATTTTTGGGGGAAGGGACGTTCCACTTATAAAATCCGCAGACCAATACTGAAAAATAGGAGCTAGCTCAACTCAAAGAGCTAAAATAGTCTCTGAAGATACTAACACTAGGAGAACTATAGAATAAGAAATTGAAGCATCAATCATATTGGGACAGGAGGCAAGACCACTTGAGCCTTCCACAGAACCAAACAATACAACCTTTTCTTTTACACCACCACCAAGAGATCCTAATTTTGAAGACATCATAGACCCTGAACAGGTAAATCTTTTTTTTGGTAGTTCAGCCAATGTAATTATCTCTCAAACTGACACAAAAACCTTGGCACAAATAGTCTCAACTGACTCGAGTAGAGTCCCAGACATCCAATCCATAGGAAGACCTTTCCATCAAAGGGAAACCTTATTATCTTCAAAGATAAAACCACCTAGGTACTCTCTTTTTGGAAACCAAGCCAATATGGATGATCAAGAGGACCATAACAATGTAAGACACAGGGAGGAAGAAGAAACTGGAAACCAAACCGAAACTACCTTCGGGTTTCCGATTTTGGACACCACTCCAAATGTCAACATGAAGAATATTCCTCTATCAGTATTGCCCACCTTTTATGGTAAAAACAGTGAAGATCTAGACACCTTCCTATTTGAATTTGACATCTTGTGTAGGAGCTACAACTATGTACAATATGCCCAGAAAATAAAACTTTTTCCTGCCACCCTCAAAGACTTTGCACTAAGATGGTTCATGGGGTTGGGAGAATCCAATATTAGGTCTTGGGAAGCCATGAAAGACATATTTCTTAAAAAGTACCAAGACTACTGCAAGACCAAAGAGTCTCGTAATGAAATCTTTAAAATCCAACAGTTAGAAGACGAGACCCTCGAAGATTATATGGAAAGATTTGGTTATATCTCCCAGAAGTCAAAATACCATGAATTCCAAGAGGATGCAATTAGGTCTCTTTTCCTTAAGGGAATTTCAGAAGAATATCTAGAGATGCTTAACTTGATGGCATCAGGTGACATCTCCCATAAACCATTTGCCGAAATATGTGAAATGTGTAAAAATTACTCAAGGAGTAGAGCCAAAACAGGAAAGAATGTTTGGGACCCTTATAATAGAAACTTAAAACCAGTTAGTTCAGGTGGTATCACAAGAGCAGAGATAGGGAACCTTTTAGCGAACTTCAAGACATACATCTTAAGCACAATGGGTTCCCAGTTGGACACCCTTAAAATTAAAAAGAAACAAGAGGAGGAAAGTGCAGCAATGAGCATATATTTTCCAAGATGCAGGAGGAAGCATTCCTCAAGGGAATGTCCATTAGATAACATTTCAGTTTGTGGCTTCTTTACAAAATACCATTCGACTGAGAAATGTCCATCATTTCCCAGTTTATTATCCATATATAGGAGTGGAGATCCCGTGGAGTCTTCTTATGCACCCAGGAGGCCATGAAAGCCTAGGAACCAACCCACATACCCATATCTACAATCTCAAGTTCCACCTTATTATCAACAACAACAACAGTGGAAACCACTAGGTTGGAAAAACTGGTCTACTCAGTACCAACATCCTTGGTTTCAAGGATGGAGAGGAGGGCATAACCAAGGAAACCCTCAAGCTCCACCTATCCTTATGTCCAACCATACTTATCCTCAATTTCCACCAAACACTCTGCAACTTCTGCTAGGTTTTGTTCCACCACCTTTACCTCCTTTTCCACAACAACAACTGCTACAATACCAAAATGCAAGCTCCCCAAGACCAACACTATTACCGACACAACCAGTGTCGAATCCCAATAATAAGCCCCCTCAACCTCTTCACAATGTTGAGATGCAGGCCTTCCCGACATATTTTATTACTCATGTTCCATTACAAGAAGTTCAACTAAGATCATGAAAAGTTCTGGATAGGCAGAGACCTTCAGTAGTCATCCAAGAAAAAGAAGAAGAAGAAACCACCAAACAACCCACAGATGACACTAGATGGGAAGATGTTATTATTCCTAAAGACCAAGAACCCAAGCTTCCCTAAGATAAACCTTCATAAATTACGAAGGTCCCTCCTTATCCAGACCGATTGGTAATCGAGAAACCTACCACCCAACCGGAACTTGACATCTTGAATGAATTGGAGAATATTTGTGTCAATATTCCCCTACTTCAAGCCATTAAAGACATTCCAATCTACAGTAAGGTAGTCAAATAATTGTGTATTAAGAAGTTGGGTAGGAAGCAAAAGGACCCTCCTATAGTACATTTAGTAGGAGGACTTTCTGAGTACATATCAGAGCAGCCAAAGCTAGCAAAATATGGGAACCCAGGAAACCCTATAGTGACCATAACTATTAATGAGGTCTCCATTGGAAAAACTCTCATAGACCTAGGGGCAACCATCAATGTTATGACCGCTACTACCTTGGAACAATTACAGTTACAACCTCTTCTTCGGCCTACCCCAACCATCTTGGAATTAGAAGATAAGACTAGGGTTATACCTGAAGGAATTTTAGATGATATCATGGTTACTTTAGCCTCATGGGAGTACACAGTAGATTTTCTTGTAATTCACTCAAAGGATCCTGCCAAAGGCCATCCTGTCATTTTGGGAAGACCTTGTCTAGCCACAACCAATGCATTTATTGGTTGTAGAGAAGGGGGCATGACCATATCAAATGGTCTCTCTATCCAGAAGCTCACCATTTACCCTCCAGCTCAATCTATTATGGAGAATCTATGGTGGCTTGAATTCCCATACGAGAATGAGGATTGGGAAGAACCCATATTGCCAAGTGACCATGCATGGGCACTTCAGGAGCACACAACAGAAAATGTGCTAAACCAATTTATTTCTGCTATCACATGTGTGGATTTTCCACAGTCTTTTCCCCAATTTGAATACATGTTTGGGGAAGAATTTCAAGAACAATTGGACACATCCATTTTGTCTTTGACATATTTTATCTTCGAGATAGATGAGTCTACCATGTCTTATACTATGCCCTACGAGATTAATCCAGGAAAATTTTTACATATAAACTTCGGGCTAGATAAAGACCAACAAAAACAATTAGTAGATATCCTTAAAGAAAAATCAGGAGAATTTTCCTGGGAATACAATGACATTAAGGGTATACACCCTGACACATGCATCCATCAAATATATACCTAGGGGGAAGTAACACCTATTAGGAAACCCCAGAGAAGGATGAACTCAACACTTAAAGATATAGTCAAGGAGGAGATCCAAAAGTTGTTAAATGTTGGATTCATTTATCCCATCTCCGACAGTAAGTGGGTATCCCCGCTTGTAGTGGTTCCAAAGAAAGTGACCGGGAAATGGAGAATTTGTGTTGATTTCTAGGAAATCAACAAAGCCACTCTGAAAGATTACTTTCCTCTCCCTTTCATTGACCAAGTTCTAGATACCTTGTCTGGAAAGAAGTATTTTTCCTTTCTAGATGGGTACAACAGGTACAATCAGATTCTTATAGCACCCGAGGACCAAGACAAGAATACCTTTACTTGTCCTTGGGGCACCTATGCCTATAGGGTCTTACCATTTGGATTATGTAGTGCTCTTGCCACATTTCAACGAGCAATATTATGGATATTTTTCGATCTTATTCATGATTGTGTGGAGATCTACATTGATGACTTCACAGTCTATGGTAACACTTACCAAGAAGCCTTAGACAACTTAGAAAAAGTCCTCATCAGATGGAAGGAAATGAACCTATCTCTAAGTCATGAAAAATGCAAAAAAAATTTAACTGGAGGAGTGGTTCTAGGACATCATGTTTCATCTAAAGGGATAAAAGTCGATCCTGCAAAGATTGAGGTCATCGTCAGACTTCCACCCCTAAAGACTCAGAAAGAGGTGAGAAGATTTCTTGGACATGTCAGATATTATTGACGGTTTATTGAAAATTTTACAAATATTGTTGCACCTAGGTTTGGATTGTTAATAAAAGATGTTGATTTTGTTTGGACTGAGTAGTGTCAAACTGCCTTTGAAACCCTGAAAGTTAAGCTGTCTGTGGCACCAGTTATTAGAGGGTCCAATTGGACTCTCCCATTTCATATATCCACTGATGCATTTGACATCGAAATAGGAGGGGTATTAGGGCTGAAAGAGGACCAATAGTCCTATGCCATTTATTTTGTGAGGAAGAACTTGTCCCCTGCTGAGTTGAACTACACAGTCACCGAGAAAGAATTATTGGTAGTTGTTCATGCTATTGACAAGTTTCGTCATTACATTACAGGTTATGAAGTATTTGTACATACCGATCATTCCGCCATTATATTCCTCATGAATAAACCCATAACTAATGGCCGAGTGACTAGGTGGCTCCTATTATTGCAAGAATATAATATCATTGTGCTTGACCAACATGGAAAGGATAATCTAGTAGTTGATTTTATTTCCTGAATAAAAAATGGGGATGATGATATCCCTGTAGATGATAGTTTCCCAGACGATCACCTTTTTTCCCTTTCTGTCAATACCCCATGGTTTGCAGATATGGAAAATTATCTGGCTATTAGGAAATTACCGTCTCATTTGTCACCTCATGAAAAGCGGAAAATTATTACACAGAGTGATAATTACTCTTGGGTTGGTCATGACCTTTTTCGCACAGGCCCTGATTTGATTATTCATAGATGTGTCCGAGAGGATGAGGTACCTAAAATACTACAGAGCTATCATGATGGACCATGTGGTGGCCATTTTTCTAACAAATGCACAACATATAAGGTGCTACATTTGGGTTACTATTGTCCTAGCATCTTCAAAGATGCTGCTAAATATGTGAGAAGTTGTGATAGTTGTCAAAGGATAGGAAGACATACGTCAGCTAACAAAATGCCTTTGCATGCCCAAGTTATAATAGAACCCTTCGAAAAATGGGCCCTTAACTTTGCAGGACCAACTTCACCCATGTCCCGTAAGAAGAACTATATTTTGGTTTGTACAGACTATGTCACCAAATGGGTAGAGGCAAAAGCCCTATTCAGGGCTACAGATAATTCTGTTGTCGAATTCATCTATGAAGACATCTTTACCCGCTTCAGTGTCCCTCGTGAAATTGTTACAGACCAAGGCACTCAATTCACTTCCAAGATGATGAAAGAGCTAACAGAGAAATATGGGATTAAACACCGTAAATCTTCTCCATACGACCTGCAAGACAATGGTTAGGTAGAATCTACAAACAAATTTCTGGAAGCCATCTTGACCAAGACTGTTCAATTACATCACCAGGATTGGGTTGATAGGCTTCCAGAGGCTTTGTGGGCATACCAGACCACCTGGAGAAATACCATTGGGCATACCCCTTATGAGCTAGTGTACGGGAAACAAGTACTTCTACCAATATAATTCCAAGTAAGGACCTTTCGTATTTCCGCAGAATTAGGATTGAACTTGGATGAGGCTCAGAAGCAATGAGCCCTACAATTAAATGAGTTGGGTGAAATCGGGCAAGATGCCATCCAATGAACAATATTAGTCCAAAACCAGAGGAGCAAGTGGCATGACAAGTTTATTAAGAAGAAACACTTCCAACCTGATGATTGGGCTCTGTTGTTTGATTCCCGATTCAAAACCTTCAAAGGCAAAATCACCACTCATTGGTTGGGCCCTTATGAGGTAGACACTGCATATGACAATGGAGCTATAAAAATTAAAACAATTGACGATGGACAAGTCTCCTTTGTAGTAAATGGACACCGACTTAAATTTTATCATAATCTCATTTCCAAAGAGGATTTTCTACAGGTCATGTCAACTAACAAAGCATTGGCCTTAGTATATGGGGAAGTCCCCCCTTATTCTTGAAAAATTTTCTGAATTTTCTACTGTACATATGTAAATAGTTTTTGAATTTTGTTAATAAGGTAATTCTAGAGATTTTTGTAAGTATTTATTACCATGAGTACACAGTTTCAAGGATCTTTCTTCAAAACATTGTTACAATTGAATTTTGTGTCTACTAAAGCATCAAATGAATAGTGACTTACTGTAATTAACCATATTTTTGCAAAAATTCTCATTTTTTAAGGCATTCTAAAGCAGTTGCTCTTGAAACTCTTCACCACTATATAAGGAAATGATACCATAACTATCAAGCCTAGAGGTCTCTCGTACGATTTTCCAAGAAACCTGAGTAAGTGAGTAAAGTGTCTTTATCAAAGAGTAACAAGGAGGTCTAATTAGCGGTTAGTCATGGAAACATCACAATAACTACAAAAGAATAAAGTGAGTTGAGCCTAGAGATACCTTTATGTTATTTCTCAATGGTACCATCCACTACACACTAAATAGCTTGATTATATCATATCTTTAGATAGGCCACATCCGCTTAAGTACCCCTTACATCGGGACAATCACTAAGTAATATAAAGGAAATTCATCCTCCAACATAAATACCATCCCAATTAAAAAGAAAGACAAATTTGTTTTTAGATCTGTCCCCCCATCTTCTTGCATAAATCAATCTTATACTAAAATCTTAAAAGATGGAGGGCCTGTAGTGGCCATATAAATTAAACATCCATTGATTCTACTAACATAACAGTAAAGTTCAATAATTCCTCTATATTGAGCAAATTAGTAAAATTCAAAAATTTCTTTAATGGAGCACATTCGCAGCACATTCGCGTATAGATTTATCCACAAATAATAAAATTTTATAGCAAAATAAAACAAATACACAAATTTAAATACCTGGGTCTAATGCTAAACCTTTGTTTGTTCGCTTGCCTTGTTGACCATTGTTGCACTGTGTAAACACTGCCCAAAACCTAGTTCCACCCTACCAACTAGGTAACTTCCTAGCTCCAGGATATCATATGGATATCCTGGCCCTCGTGCCCAAAACCTCCAGCAAATCGGTGCCTGTACTGATCCAATCCGACTCCAAAACTCAACTCCTCTTTGCAAATCCAAGAGAGCCCCAAAAATCAATCCCCCAATCTCCCGTAGAATCCCCCCCTTCGTAAACCTCCTCTGCCTCCATATCCTTCCTTCACCGCCTCATGCATTTACTTCCTTACCCACTCCTCGTTAATGCCCCTTATCCTCTCCTTTATTGTTTTATCCTCTCATAATTAATATGTTATCCCTTTCCATGCACGTAACCTTTTTAATTTAAACAATATAACTTATTAATCTATTAAATTTAATACTCATGTTATTAAATGTAATAGGTAGTTAATTAATTAATTAATTAATCAAAATTATAACCTTTAATTAATTAATAACTACTTAATTAATATCATTAGATCAATCTTTGTTTAGTTATTAACATGGTAGGCAAAATTAATTACCTAATAAATCTTTTACTTAATAATCCCTAAGTATATATTCTACTAGGGTTGTTACAGGGCCAGTCTCTAAGGGTGTAAGAGAATAACCCGTCGAGATACTGAACAAGTCTACTGGCAGTGGGTATCAGCTTGTGGTATGACTAGGTAAACCCGCCGAAGTACTGAACATGCTTGTTGGCAGCGGGGCATTCTACCTAGCGAGGATGGTAATCTGAAAAAAATAAATAATAAATTTAAACTTGTCCTGATGTACGACATTACTTGCAGACAAAGATGACATGAAGTATGTATGGTTAAGCTAAGGTTAATGAACTCCATAAAATTTCCATTGGGAAATAACTCTAAGACTATCTTGAAACTCTCTTGCCTACCTCTTCTTATCTACATATAGGATCTCTTATCCTATAGGTGGGGCCATCTCCTAACTGTCTCGTCAGACCAATCTGTGAAATTTATCTTTACACTTGACATACTATAAATCTTTGGCTATTGGGGGAACCGACTGGTTTCCTATACTTTTGATTGTGAGGTGTCATAATACTTAGGTGTGGGGGAGGGGTTCATGAGATGACAAATGACCATTGCATAGAGAAATAAATCTTTGCAAGATTTTTTGTATTATTTCCATGATACAGGTTATTACATTAATAGTCATTTTATTTTTGAAGTGATAAAATCCTGTGTGCTATAAATTACTGAACATATACTTAACATACCACTCTTTATCGGCTTACCTTTCATTTCAAGCTATACATTGTAGGATTGACAAGTACGTGTTTTATTCTTGCTATAACCTGTTCATTGTGGGTTTGAAATTATATGTCATATGCAAGAGGATTGAGTGAACATGGTGGAAAAATCAACAACAATCGAGCATTCTGCCTCTGCTCATTAACCACTGTGATTGTCAAAAACATTTCAAATTTGCAGGCTATCCATTACAAGAGGTGAAAATGTATTTAACAAAAAGGTGTCGTATGAAGTGTTGTATGAGGTGTCGAACGAAGTGTCATATGAATTACACACTAGTAACTGTCCTAAATTCTAGGTAACCAGGAATCAATGAAATTCAATTGAATTGGTTGAAGGCAATTAATTGAAGATGCTTTAGATATATTCATGATCAAATGTCCAAGTCAAAAGACTTGGACATTGATCTAACTGCGCATCATTACAATTGCCCCCAAAAATGAGCCTTCGAATTCAAAATTGTCCACACATGACAGCTTGTGTGCACATGTGTGCAACCAAATCCACCATAGGCGCATTCAAATTCGAGCTGGGTAACCTATTATCTCAACTCATCTTGCCATTTGCTTTGCCCTGCATTAAGAAATCGTGCCCAGCCTCTGCCATTTCCTCCCCTGTTCAAATCATGTTCGACTTGTGCCCAATTTGTGCCATCTCTTGGCCCGATTGCACCCTTTCCTGGTGAATTTTTCCTATGCCACAATGCCCAAGAGGTATGAACCCTCTTCCTATGCAGATATTTTTTCCATTCCCGAGTTTTCACAAGGCAGAGAGGTGTTTTTGCGCGTAGGATGGGGGCCATTTTTGTCTAACTTGCAGGGCCACGATGATGGCCTCTCCATGCAATTTACCCTTGGTTTTGATGGGAAGACATCACACGTGGGGTCTCTTTCCTTTGAGGTCTCAAAAGAGTCCATTGTTGCAGCCACAAAGCTTCCAAGAATGGGAGATAAATGGTTCAAAACCACCAGCTGCCGCACTCAAGTTATATTAGGTTTTTTAAGCCCGAATTCCAAAACATTTCAGGAGCATAAGGATATTCTAGGGAATGGATAAAGGAGGAATTGATCAATCCTCTCATCATCATCATGAGGTTGATTACATGTGAAGGTAGATACTCCACTTTCAAAGCTTGCCATTTCAAATTGCTAGCTCATTTTCAGTTCAACAAGCCTTTGAAATTCCCCTTCGATTTTCTAAAAATCTTGGAGAAGATGTCCTCTCAAGTGAGGAAGAACATAACTAACCCCCACAACAACCTCTTTCACCATGGCCTGATCAAACTCCTTTTTTTATCTGAATTAGAGAAATAGGGGAAAACGTGGGATGCATTTATCTATCAATTTGCAAACCCTCACTTGAAAATTAAGACCGACAAAAGGCCACTTAGCCTAAGAACTATCTCTCCATCCAAGCCTCACTCTCCAAGAACTCCAAACCCCCTTGCATAAACCCTCTCTTTTCCGGAACAATACAAAAAGCTTGTTGATATCCCTACTTCCTCATTGGGTAAAAAGACCAAGAGTAAAGATCAAAAGAAGCCTATTGTTAACCCTCCAATGCCTTCAATCTCTCTTGATCCCACACCTAAAAAGCTCCAAGAAGTGATTCAACAAGAATTTCCCATCATTCCCACAAATAGGAGGGGAGCCAATCGATTTGGTAAAGGACCCTTTTGAAAGAGTACCCAAAGCACAAGAACAAAACCTCTGCATGCTTCAGATCCTATCCAAGTGTCCTCCGATCTTGAGATCCCTCACAAGAGACTTAGGGAAGTTTCTGCAGATGGATTAGAGCCACAAAGAAAGACAAAATCAGAACCTACCTCTCCTTATCAATCCCCCATCACTCCTACTTCACCCATTCCTACTCTAGATCCTAAGAATGATAGAGTGTCCACATCCCCCAAAGTATCTAAGCCTTCCTCCGAGATCATTGATTCTACCCTAGCCATTGAGAAGCTACAAAAAGAGAATTCACAGCTCCTCCAACAGTTGGAAGAAATGAATACAATAGACACACACCTTCATCATGATAATGCATTCCTCCAAGCAAAGGTTAACTCCCTTCAACGGTTGGTTGATGATATGAACAAATCCAACCGCAGCCTCAGAGCACAACTGAAGCAACACAAGAGGCATAAGGCAAAGTTTCCACACCAAGAAGGCGAAGCTTCCAAAGCTGATCCTCCTTAGCAATCCTAATCATGAGGGGTAATTTATTTTTGTTTGTAGTGGGACCTGCAAAATCGTAAGTGTGGGGGTAATGTTGGGCCCGAGATATGATAAGTTTTATGACAGAAATTAGATAATTTTGCCGAATGTACATATGTGTTTTTCATGTTTTGGAGAAGCTTTTTGAAGAATTTTGTGCCAAAATGGTATGATCTACACTAGGTATGTATAATTCGTATTTTATATTGATCTTGAGTATAACCCATTACGTTTTTATGTTTCCAAGGATCTAATTCACGTTTTTTGGTGTTACAGGGAAAAATCACATCATGTTTTTGCTTCCGACACTCCATCCAGTACCCAATCTGGTACTCGGTCCGACACTTCGTCCTGCACAAAAACGATGGGTGATTTGGCAGTTATGGTATTGGCGGCCAGTGATGGGCGAATCAGGAACATGGGTTTTTCTCATGCTTTCCCCCTCCAACTACTGAACTCTTAACAACTTGGTTTGAGTTGTTGAGCAGATCGATTATTGGCTCGCTCCATTTCGGCAGTTAGGGCACCATTAATGTAATTTGTTGTTTTTAGAAGTGGTTCGACCCTCCAGTGGTCGACCACTTGGTCTGTAAAACTTATAAATACCACCGTGGTGGTCATACATAAGTTAAGCAGTAGAAGAAATAGAGGATTAGAAACAAATACGATTTTCCTATGTTTTTGCTATTTTCAATTGCCAGAATTATATGAAACTGCGTTTTTTAGTTTTAATGGTGAAATCGATTTGTTGAGTTCATGGTGTGCCTTTGAGAAGTGACCACGACTTGCTGGGGGGGCCACCAACAATCTAGTAACTGTTCTTTAAGTTCTTTATGCATTTCATAGCTTAGATGTCTTTATCTCATTTCGTGTACATGCATTGTTATTTTTCCTTTGTTATATAATTTGTTGTTGTAGCTTAATTGTTTAGTTCTTTTGCAGGTTAGTACGAAGGCTTGTGTTAATATCCATTGATTTTGTAGTTAGGAACAAATTTGCAAATTCATACACTAATCCCTTGTGCAATAGATATTAGATTGTGTTTTATTTATGCTTTTGAAATCAAATTTAAAATAGAAGTTAAGACAGAGTAGAACAGAGTTTTATTTCATGCTTCCTTTAAACAAGGATTCGGTGGATGGATAGGGTTAGTTTCAGTTTTTAATTGTAGATTGCTTATTCCAGTGTTATATAGATCTTGCTTAAATAGTTGTTAGTTAATGTATTCATTAGTTTAATTTTTATATGTCATGTTTTAATTTCTGTTTTTAAGCATTTTCCTTCTTGCACTTTGAATTGTTAAAATAGAGATAGCATAGTTTCACTTTATGCACTTTCTTTCCTAGAATTAGATTGCAATTCCAATTCTTAGTTAATGATTGAATTTACTTATGAATTTTTCTTATATAGCATAGAGTACAATTATAACCTCATTGTATTGTTGATGGTTAAATACATGAGTAATAATTCCATGAATATGCAAGGTAATTGATGATTGTTTCCATAATGGCTAAGTTCTCGTTGGATTGTTTAATCCACACCTTTCACTTTGCTATTGAGATCAGTATTGAGCTTATACCGCTTGAATTATCTTTTGTTTTCAAGTGTCATCGAGATATTATAAGACACCGGAGACATTCACACAACCACCAACACTATATTTGAGTTTTCATATGTTAAAAGATAGTTTCTTGCTTTCATAGATCAAAAGATGGTTTTATTGTTGTTGTAGAATAGATAGTCTTTTTCTTTGGTAGGTTAAAGAGTAGTTTTGCTTATCGTAGATTAAAGATTAGTGTTAAATCTTTGTTCTTTCAATTAAATAGATTTCCTTTTATGAATTAGAAATAGTTTTGAAGTTTGAATTAAGAATAGAATTCACTTGCCTCTTAGCTTAGTTAGTTGTTCAATGAGTAGTCTTAATTAGTTTACTTGCAGTAGAAGTTATCTTAGGGTAGTTAGTTGTTTACTTTCTTTAGTAGGTTACTTGCTTACTTGTCTATTCTTGCTTTGATAGTATAGTTGTTTATTTACTTGCTTTCAAAGGATAGTTGCTCATTGAATTTAGGTAGGCTAGTTAAAGTAGTTTGCTTTTGCTATTTGCTTATTGTTATGCTTAAATAGTTTCTTTTGCTTGTTGTCATGATTGAACTAGTTTGCTTCAAGTAGGGTTTTCACTTGTTTTCCTAGAACTATCCATTGATCCTTGGTCCAAAAGTACTTAGGTTACATAGTTTCATGTTGCTTAGTAGGGTTTTCTCATTAGATGGCTTTTCTTGAATAGATTAGCCCTTAGATAGCCACTTCATTAGTTAGACTATACTATTACCAACCCTTCTAACTTGGCATATATTTTTCTACAACTCTAAGTTTACTTACCCTGGGTTGACTATTTAATTGAGGGTTTTTAGTGCATATAGAACACCCATCATAGATCTATATGATAATGGGTGCACCTGTCTTATTACCTCATCATTTTGAAAAAGTGATTGTTAATTGAAATATCCATTGAAAAGTGGTGACACCATTATGTCTAATACTAACCTAGTTGATTCAACAAGTTCTTATCCAAGTTTATCTTTATAAGTTTCTCTTGGGAGGTATTGATGAAAACCTCATGTGGCGGACCGCCCTTGCAAAACCTCAATGAACTTTCATAAGAACCCTAATAGGATTAACTAGAGGGACCTCTTAGTCATTATCCGAGATGTTCCATTATACTTTGAATAACTGAGATTTAAGTCTAATGTGGATGATGTCACCCTTGGGATAATTGTAAGCAGTTAATTATGTGCCTAATAACTCTAAAACACTCTCGTGCCACCTGCCTTCCTTATACTCTAAAACTGTCAATGAACAGTATACATCATTCTAAATCTTTTGAGTAATATAATAAAAAGGAGGTATCAGGAAGTACAAGTAAACCCTCTAAGGTATTGAACAAGTCTGCTGCCAGCAAGGCCATGCTTGTATGGTACTAAGGTAAACCCGTCGGGGTACTGAACATGCCTGATGGCAGCGAGGCTATGCCAGGTAAAGGGAGTTGAAAAACATAAAGTGGCACACCTAAAACTAAACAAAAACCCTTGGATCTCATTCTAAAGAATTATCAAATCAAGGCTAGGAGATGACCTTTATATCTCTCGGATGATGTTCTTAAGAACCTTCAAGTATCCACTTTAGAGTTCCATCTTTAAAATAAATAGGTGTGCATGAAAGTGGGACCCTCAATATATGTAATTCACCTTACCTAAGAAAGAAGAGCTTCATCTCTAAAAACTTGGATAAGAAACGAGTTAATCATCTTGGGATGTATTCTTTTATCTGTTCCTCTCTTCAAATGAGATCTAAACTATGCTTATATCACTTTTATTTCAAAGGTAATCTAGCCAGGGGGCCTATTAGTCAAAGTCGTTATGAGAACTCTTGGATGCTATCCTATAATCATATTAGAGTCACATCCAACATAGGCCAGGAAGTTTATATTGTATAGCAGGTAACTTAGAAAAAGAACTTAGGAGATGAAGAAGGGTGGAACGTCGGGGAATGCTTGATCAAGTGAGGAGTATCATCAATTTTGAAATTTTGAAGATCATTCTTGCATGAGGATATGCAATGAATTAAGCATCAGGGAATGTTGAGTCTCCATTTTGACACCTCTATTACCCTATATTATCCTCTATCTGAGTCAATTTTACCTCTCACATGTGCATATGTTGTCTATTTCCTCCATAAACTTACTTTGTGACCTTGTCCATGTGCATAGAGAGGTAACCTATGTTAAATCATGATTTGTTTGATTTTATTGATTAAATTGGATTAAATGGTTGATTATTTATGCTCCTAACTACTTTGACTCTTAAGAAGCTCCATCTGGTACTCCATTGATCTGGTACTCCATTGATCTGGTACTGCAACAAACGCCTATTTCGGTACCAACACAATGCCTCATCCAGTACTACCCGCTCAACACCTCATCCCGTACCAACTCTCTACCTCTTCTGGTACCAGATTATGCCTCTTCTAGTATCAGATACATATGGTACTAAACCCCTTCCTACAGAGTTTCTGTACCAACCGTGCTAGTCCGGTACTAGAAATAATTCGAATTTTTGGTTTGTTCTAGAAGAAAATCAGGGACATGGGTTTTGTCCAGAGCGACGTATACATGCAAACACGTGGGGAATAATTCACCCATGTCACATGTGTGTTCCTCCATATCAGGGGAAATGATTCTGCCAAAATTAGTAAGAATCTCAAACTGCCAACTTATGCCTCGATTTTTGTGCATATGGTATCAGATCTAGAAATTCTAAGATATGGGTTTTGTCTAGAATATGGAAAATTGATTAATGCTTGGGTAGTTTTTTAAAATTAGAATTGGTTTGGAAGATATGGGTGGAGCCCTAACTCAAATCTGCCCAAATTGATGAAAAACACAAATTTTGGGGATTTATCCTAAAATTGTGAAAATTGTTTTCTTAGTTTGGGGATTCGGTTTCATCCATTCATCCATGGATTGTATGTATAAATAATACCTCATAGGTCTGAGGGAAGGGGATGAATCATTATGATGTAAGATTGGTTCTTGGAGAATGATACACATTGTTATGCCGAGAAATGAAATGTTGAACTGATGATTCAATCAATCGATTGAAGGAATGAAAATGTTGTTTTGTGCAATTCATGGGAATGAGTAAAGTGTTTTAGTCTGCAATTTATTTAGAGGCACCTTGTTGATTCAGCAAGGGCCCATGGCCCCAACCAAGGTAAGCCTCCCTGTACATGTCTTTGTGTGTTGTGAGTTAATTGTGTAAGTGTGAAAATTTAATAGTTGTGTGTTGTAAATAATTTTAAATGCATTTTAAGTTCAGTACAGAGTTATTTGATTTTGAATCAGTGTGAGTAAATGATTAGACATTGAACAGAGTAGATAGTTCCATTTCCATTAATATTTTATTGATAAGAGTTTAATGTGTGGGATTGTTAAGCAAGCAATTGTTATTGTTTTGAGTTTGTAATTGTGGTGTTCTTAGTAGGTACAGGAGCCACAAGACTTCATCTCTCACCTGCATGTTCCATATAATGAAGTCTCTCAATCATATTGATTGTTTCCTGTATTAAAGAAGGTTTGATTGGAATTGATAGGGTTATGATTGGTTTCTTTCTAAGAGTGAATAAAGTGGATTGTTGATTACTGTTGTAAATGCTATAATAAGCAAGATCTAATTTCATCTCTCCATTTCCTGAGCCTATAATGAACAGACTT
>ML801008.1:21658-82018 GCA_009831015.1 Picea engelmannii
GGATACGTTTGCCTTTAATTGTTGAGTTGTTGTCAACTGGGCATGATTGGCCACCATGTGGGCACTGCATTTTTGCTAATTTTGCCACAGCAAATTAAATGGATAACAGTTAGTTAAATGCCTTACTATTGCTAGATTCATTGCTATGTGATGGTCGCATTAATTGCCTTGATTTTTGCCAGCAAATAAAATGGATAACAGTGAGTTAAATGCCTTGTTATTGCTAGATTCATTGTTATGTAATGGTCATATTAATTTCCAGAACAATTGCTACATCAATGTAAATGGCCAGCAGATTCATTCTTTGGATTAAATGACACAACGAGTTAAATGTTAACTAACACCTTAAATGTCTTGCTATTGTTGTATTACTTGTTATGACAACAATCATGTAAACTACCTTGTTAGTGCACTTTTAATTGTCATGTTAATGGCCATGTAATTGCCTTGTTATTTCTATATTAATTGTTAAGTAACCACTATGTTAATTTCCTCAATAAATTACTCCAGCCCTGCTAATAGTTAGTAGTTTCCTTCTAATATTATTAGACATATAGTATTGTTAGTTCGGTCAATATAACTAGACTACATGCTGAGATTTAATTGTTCATAAGTGTTATAATGATAGAATTCTACTTTAAGATTGTMAATGTTGTTATTTAAGTTAATGTCTAGTTGGGTGGAGAATTTGGATTAACATAGACTTGAYCGATTAGGTTGTGTTAAAGATTAAAATTTGATTGGTAAGTAAGGAATGGATTGCAAATTTTAGACTCGTTGGATTGAATTTTAATTAAGGATAGAGGGCATTTATAATTATGGTTTTAGTATTGACCACTTAGATTTGCAAAATTAATTGTAATAATGTTTATTTAGCAGACACATTATTTTCTAATTGTAACTTGACATGCCCCATTAGAATGGAACCCTTGTTAAAATTGAATGTAATCATATACCAGTTAGACTGGGTGATTGGTGGGGGCGTGGACGATGTCATGTGGGCTGGCATCACCCCTTGTCTTTGTCCTCTTATGTCTCATCAACCTTTTTGTGGGGTAGGTATAGTCTCCCAGTCAGTATTCGGTTCCTAGCTCATCGGAGTTTTCTTGAGTCTTGGTCCCTTTTGTTTTGCGCCAAGGTTATTGACGCATCTATCACCTGGGGAATAGCATGATTCCTGATGAGAGGATCATGGCGCGCTCTGGGGGATAGCGGCGAATGAGATCTTGGTCGGAGTGGGTTCTTTTATCTGAGTGCTAATGAGCGTGCAAGTTGCTCTTGGCACAAGGGTCGAACGCCTTCAAGCGTTAGGTCCGCACGCCTTGAGGTTCTAGTATTTGTTTTTCTAGGTCATGATGTCAGGATGGGGGTGTTGTCCCTTAGCTTATAAGCGTGGTCGTGTTTGCGTCGAAAGAGTAGTCGTCCTCCTTGTTATTTTGCGCATGTTTGCCAGTTGTCTTGAGCCAGTGTGTGGTGTCATAGTAACTTGTTTCCTCGACTACGTGCTAGCATTCGTCGTCAATGGTTTGATTAAACTTTTTTCGTCGTCGCCTTCTTGCCTCTTAACTCCTGAAAAAAAAATGAAAAAAAAATAAAAATGCTTCGCTTGTTGTCATAACGATGGGGTCGTTACACAAGGAAATATTATTATAATATTTCCTAAAGTCTAAGTTGTGGGATATGATTTTATCCTAAGTTCCTAAGAGTGAGGAATATATACCAATTGGATCCCATGTAGTTCCTAGCTTGACAAGTGTCGAGTTGGGAACATGAAAATATAAAGTTGGGAAATAGTGTATTTCCATGGGATTTTCTCATTATTCACTCACTCAATCTGGTCATGTGTACCTTGTTTCCATCACCATACTTGTACTTGGAAATATTTGGAAGTTGTAGTTAACCAGTAACTAGGGTATATTGAGCTGAAGAGGCAATTTGGCATGCCCATGTGTTGTTGAAGAAGTGGGTTTTCAGGACTGTCAGCCTTCTCTCCAGGTGAGAGAACTGATGGGATTTTTTCCTGGGTGCCAAGATGCAACTACAGGGATATAAGATTTCATTTCCAACCTATTGTTGAAGCCCCAAAAGGGAAGTGGGGAAACCAAATGACTGTTGAGTAGAGAAGGGGCACACTTCCTGGGGTGGGACAAGCATGTGGGGAATGAGAGGTTGTAGACTGTCTACTAGAGTTGGCACCTTAGTCTGAGTTTTTGGATATTGATATACCTGAGCTTGGCTTAGGATTCCTTTGTCCTGATGGATTTTATCCCCAGCTCGAGGGTGACCTGCTGCTGAGAGTTTATGGGAAACAAATTCTCTGGTTGGGAGGAAATTCTAAGGTATGCACATAATTGGTGACTTATTTTCAAAAGATAAGTGTATGTTATGTGTTTTTTTTAATTACTATGTGCTTATTTATCTGTTTTTTGTTATGGGAATTTATTGTTATAATTATGATTGAAATTTATATGTTGTTAGCATTGCATTTATGTTCATATGCAGTGTATGTAGTTAATTGAATTGGTATCAGAGTTGGAATTTTTATGTGGCATTGCCCAACATGGGGCTGGGAATTCTACAATGTGGTATCGGAGAAAATTTTGTTGATATGCTGGTAGTGGGGACACTAGAATAATGGTCTCGAGCTCTATGTTAACAAAGCCTCAAACTTTTGTAGAATCTAATTTACCCTAGGTATCATCCTCAGAATGAGGAGAAGTGTCTGTTGAACTTCCCTGTGATATATATTCTAAGTAATAATAATAATAATAATAATAATAATAATAATAATAATGCTTTAAAATCTTACTTTATACAAATATAAAGGAAGTCATCTCTGCAAATCCTTCAAGGCATCCATCATGAGACATAAACTATACAATATCTTATTCTCTATAGGCCTTATACTTCCTTGATATTGACATTTTTGTGGTTTAGGATTGGGTCTTGTGATGATTATGATACCTCAAGGTTACACTAAGTTATTCTCCCAAATAATGTTTCATTATTACAAGTTGGGTGATTATAAGCACATTCATTAGAAAAATCAAATATATGAATAGATATATAAGAAAAGCTCATAAAATAGTATTCATTTAGTCCTTAAAACGTATGAAGTTATGGTTTTGATACCAAAACATAGTGCCTACACCTATGTGGCCTACTTTACTAAGGAAAATTCATTTTTCTTTTATTTTCTTTTAATCATAAATCATAACTTACTAAGTTTCATCTACTTACTTTAACTGGTTCTATGATCATTTTTCCTTAATAAACTCTTTGATGTGCATAGGTAAGTATCTATATTTGGCAATGCAATCTTCAAGCTAAAGGATTCAAGTTAATTATAAGGTGGGTAGTCTTATTATGGAATCGTGACATCATATGGTATCAGTCATCTAGACATGTTACATACTTGTCAATTTTTGAAACTGTGTTGATTTTACCACAATGGATTTCTATAGGTAGATTTTATATTGTCAAATTTACTAAGACATTTTCTAGCCACCGACACACTTGTTGATTTTTGTTTAAAATCGAATTCTCATCAATTTTCTAAGTTTAATCGATTGTATTTTCAACCAAGTTTATTATTCCATCATATTTTCATTTCTACATTAGATGCTCACTAAAAATCATCAATTTTACCTAAATCATTGATTTTAGCACTAACATCAATTTCTCTTCAACTATTCCCATAGTTAATTATTTGTCGATTCTCCTAACCCATCATTTTTTTTGTTTATGGTTCCTTCTAAGGAATCATTCATAGTGGTTTTTGTTTTGGTTTTTTTTATGCTGGGGGAATTGACAACTCGCGGTTCTCGTACTCGCGTGACACGTGGTTGATACCCGTCTGCTACCCATATACCCCCAGGTGCGCCACACATCCCGCAAGCATGGAACACAGATAAAGCAGGGTGATAATCGAAATTGAGACCTCCTTTACACAATTCCTTCCATTTACACGACACATGCCAATCGGTCTACACCCCTCTGGGCCATTCATAGTGGTTATTACAAAATCAACCTCCCTTTTATTTTCATAACTCACCAACCTCAACATTGACTTCACTATTTTTTCACTATCGAGATTTCCCCCCTAGCTAGTTTATTTTTCCATACTCCCATACTTCTACTTTTAATAGGTTCTCGCTCTATTCCACTGCTTAAACTTCAATCTCTCCCCATCAAAGAAGGATTCAATCGATTTCTCTTTGATTAACTCTCAACATATCAACCTAGATCCAAGTATTTGATATTTATTTTAGTTTTATATGAGTCAGATTGACTTATTGGGTTTTTGTTGCATGACCCAAAATTTTGAAAGACCTATTCCAAGGGTGTTTATTTCCCTCGAGTCATAATTCCAAAAGTCATTTTATCATGAATTTTGCTCATTAACTTTTTTATACTTTTTAAAAGTTTAAAACAAAATTGTACAAGTACAAGTTTAGTATTGAATCCATTAAGTGATTGGAGGAGGTTAATCCCCACAGTGTGATTGATTTCTTCTATTATATGAGGGTTTTTAGTGAATTTGAATTTAAAGTATCACTAACTAATTTTTTTTTATTATTATGAGCATCTATCTGACAATGGAAGACATCCCCTCCCTCCATACTAGCTAGAAAGTTCCTCTCTATTAATGGGGTGGAGCCTAGTTCTTACCTCTTTTCTATATTTTCTTTCTTCCGCACTCCTTTGTAGCTTTTCCTTCTTCAACAACTTCATCTATGAAATAGTTGATTATATCAAATATTCTAAATTTATATTTAATAAAATATTATATTTGCTTGATTGTATTGCTTTCTCACTACAATCTAATGACCCACCCTACCTTATGCTATGATTTCCATGATTGATTTTATAAGACTCTAAATCAAACACAATGCAATCTAATGACCTACCATACCATATGCCATGATTGATTTTATAAAACTCTAATCCAAACACAATGCCATCATGTTGATTTAGTAACACTCTAAGTCAAACGGATGTACCAATTCCTACTTGTATCACAATAACATGACACATTAAACTACAATTTAATTAAATTAATTGTCAATTGCCAAAATTACTATTAAAATATGTCATTTAAACTATATAACTCAATAATATATCTAACTCAAATTTCATCAAAATGGAAATCACCACTAGAAACATATTCCTTTGCTCTACAAGGAGCATTGTTACTACATTTATGTAGCACATATAGTATGACTTTGGATTGACGATCTTTAACACCTTAAGATGTTTGAAGGTTTTGATATTGTGACTAGCATGGGATTTTCATTATCCCTTATTAGTCCCTACCGAAGGCATAGAGGGACTATAGCGATCGATAATTTGTTGACTTCATATTAGTTTGTCCTTTGACTAAAAATATTTGCATAATCTCTATTGTTGGAACTAGAGAACTAAAAACATTTATTTGTATATAATAAAAAATACCATATATGTCATGATCTGATTCGATAACAGATTGAAGGTCTTATTTCCAACTTCTCCATTCCCAATGTTTTATATGTTAGCATATCCAAAGTTTTTGATCATCTACGGTCTTTCTGAATTTTTACTATTTTTATTAAAATGTTTAGATATCCAAAGTTTTGAGCATCGAGAGTCATTTTTTTATAAGTTAACTTCATATTAGTTTGTCCTTTGACTAAATATTTTTTTGCATAGTCTATATTGTTCGAACTATTGTTATTATTATCACTATTTTTTTATTGTTATTATTTTATATTATTATAAAATAATATATTAATTATTTTGTGTGCGTAACAGACCTACCACACTACATTCTTTCTTAAATGTTTACACAGCGCGAGGCCCTTCGGCGGTCTTGACAGACTTAAATGTTTACTTAACATGCCTGTTACAATACATTTTCCTCCGATTTTTTTTATACAATGTTGTCTGCAGTGAATATGGGAAATATTGCTCTTTAGTGGCATTATTGGTTCACTGGTTGATGCTTGCTCATTGCTTGTTCATTGGTTTCTTGGTTGCCTGTTGTTGTTTCTCTTGTTGCAGTTTGCACGCTTGGGATTCTGCAACCACGATTGGAACTGCACTTTTGTCGTTCCCCATTGACAGGTGGGTTTCGGTGCCATGTTTACCTTCCTATTCATTGTTTTTTGTTTGCTATTTCCAATTTGCAAGTGAAAATTTTCAATACTGGAGATGCCTGAGTCAAAATCCTCTTGTAGAACATCTTTGTATGTGAGGAGAAAATTTGATTTCTTTTTTTATATGTCATTGTGGTTGCGATGGAGGTGGGTTCTGTGTGGAACATTGGCGTTCAGGAACAAGACCAAGACAACATTACAGTCATGTTTCTCTGGTCATAGTAGTCACATACAAAGATTTTTTGCAAGAGGATTTTGATCGCTCCCAGTATTGAAAATTCTTACTTGAAAACTGGAAAAAAAAAAAAACGAATAGGGATGCAACCATGGCAGTGAAATTTACCCATGAATGGGGAATGATAGAAGCGCAGTTCCAATTGCAGATACAGAATGCCAACCATGCAAACTGCAACTTTCTTAAATGTTTACACAGTGGGAGGCCTTTGGATGGTCCTCGAATCCTTAAATGTTTACCTAACAGGCCTCACAACCTGAAATGTTTGCTTAACATGTGTGTTACAATGCATTTTCCTCTAATTTTTTGATACAATCTTGTCTGCAGTGAATTTGGCCAATAATTTTCTTCACCAACATTCCTGGTTGACTTGTTGATGCTTGCTCATTGGTTCGTTGGATGCTTCTTATTGTTTTTTTATTCAACTTTGCAGAGTTGAGGTTCTGCAGCTGTAGTTGGGCCTCTAGGTACTTTTTCACTGGTTTGTTGTGTGTTGCTTGCTCTTGTTAGCTTCAACTTTGCAAGGTTGGGGTCATGCATCCGCAATTGGACCAGTTGTTGTAGTTTGCAGGCCAGGGGATGCGCTTCTGTCCTTCCCCATTCACTGGTGGGTATCAGTGTCACAGTTTCATTCTTGTATTACTTAACAGGCCTGTTACAATACATTTTCCTCTTATTTTTTTTTATACAATGTTTTTTGTAGTAAATATGGGAAATATTATTCTTCAGCAGATTACTAGTTCACTAGTTGATGTTTTCTTGTTGCTTGTTCACTGGTTTCTTGTTTTCATGTTGTTGTTTCTCTTGTTTTCCTGTTTCTCTTGTTGCAGTTTGCACGCATGGGATTCTGCAACCGTGATTGGAACTGCACTTTTGTCGTTCCCCATTGATGGGTGGATTTCATTGCTATGTTTACCTTCCTATTCGTTGTTTTTTGTTTTCTATTTCTAGTTTTCAAGTGAAAAATTTCAATATTGGAGATGTCTGAGTCAAAATCCTCTTGCAGAACATCTTTGTATGTGAGGAGAAAATTCGATTTCCATTTTTATATGTCATTGTGGTTGTGATGGAGGTGGGTTCTATGTCGAACATTGGCATTCAAGAACAAGATGAAGACAACATTACATTCATGTTTCTCTGGTCATGGTAGTCACATACAAAGATGTTCTACAAGAGGATTTTGATCACTCTTAGTATTTTCTTACTTGCAAACTGAAAAAAAAAAACAAACAATGAATAGGAATGAAACCATGTCAATGAAACTTACTCATGAATGGGGAGCGACAGAAGCGTAGTTCCAATTACGGATGAAGAATTCCAACCATGCAAACTGCAACTTTCTTAAATGTTTACACAGTGGGAGGACTTTGCACGGTCCTCACAGCCTTAAATGTTTGCCTGACAGGGCTCACAGCCTGAAATGTTTTCTTAACATGCATGTTACAATACATTTTCCTTTGATTTTTTTTATACAATCTTGTCTGCAATGAATTTGGGCAATATTTTTCTTCACCAGCATTCCTGGTTGACTGGTTGATTCTTTCTCGTGGGTTTGTTGGATGTTGCTTATTGTTGTTTGATTCAAATTTGACGAGTTGAGGTCCTGCAACTGCAGTTGGGCATCTCGGTGCTTTTTCACTGGTTTGTTGTTTGTTGCATGTTCTTGGTTGCTTCAACTTTGCAAGGTTGGGGTCCTACATTCGTAGTTGGACATGTTGTTGCAGTTTGCAGGCCAGGGGTTGTGCTTCTGTTATTCCCCATTCATCGGCGAGTCTCAGTTCCATTGTTTCATTCATGTTCATTCGTTTTTGTTTGCTATTTCCAGTTTGCAAGTAAGAATTTTCAATATTGGGAATTCCTGAGCCAAAATCCTCTTGCAGAACATTTTTGTATGTGACTACTACTACCAGAGAAATAGGAGTGTGATGTTGTCTTGGTTTTGTTCTTGAAAGTCATTGTTCACCAGAGATCCCACCTCTATCGCAACCATAGTGACATGGAAAAAGTTGACAAATCTATGACAAGTACATTCAGAAGAATACGCAAAGAACATGAAAGAAATCATGTCGATACTATGTAAATGATATGTGCACGTGGAAATACATTGATTAATCTTCAACAAATCTCTGCTCAACAAACAGTCGACGTTGCACTTTCCCTGCCTCTGGACTGTGGTTTAAGGAAATGTGTCTTCACAAACACATCTCCACTTTCTCCACTTGAGAAATGCAAATTGGAACATGGTTTTATAGTTGGGCCACTAAAAATACTATTAAAATAAAATAATATGAAAAATGTTGAAATAGATATAAACAACATCTCTTTGGACTTGAACCAGAGTTTGTCGAGCTCTAACTATATTTCATAGCTAAGAATGTTTTTCCCATAGTCAATATGTTTCTATGGCATCATAATTATGAGACTAAGTGTTTTTGTGTGAGGGATAAAGTTCTTATCTCCCTTTCTTTTTCCTCTTCTATACTTACACGTTTTTCCCTTTTCTTCTTCCTCTCTATTATTTGTTTCTGGTTCTATACTTAGTCGCGTTTCTATGCTTGCGGGTTCCTAGGGTGGAGAACTTACAAATCCTTATCTCCATCTATATCTTCACATCACGATTCTGACCAACCATCATTTGTTTGCATACTTAGCTAATTTTATGACCGCGGGTTCGCGGATAGGCGCTATCGAACTCTCATGCCTCGTGTTCGGGGTATACATATTGCACCCAAAACTTCAATGATCTACAATTCAACACTAGACTCCTCGAACTCGCAAGCCTAACTCTACCTACATTGACTCTGTTTGATCGACCCACCTTTACATACTTAATCGATTCTTCAAAGTTTTGCAGGTTCACGGATGTCCGGGTTCACAAAAGTTTGAAATATTTTTTCGCTCCCCTCCATCCCCACCACCTTCTGCCCTTCCCAATGCACATTAATTATTATTTTACTGGTGACAACTCACCAGGCAGGTTCAAAAATATTGGCATTAATAATCGAAAATCTCGAGGACATCTCCCATTAAAACGCATTAACGGGCGAATATTATGGGATCTGATGATTTTTTTGTGTCCATCTTGAATTGGAAAAAATTGTTGGTTATTTTAGTTTTTTTAAGGAATTATGATAGTAAGAGTGGAATATTATGCTTCCCCACTATCATCCACAAAGGTGTTGACGTCATGTCCCTCTTTAATACTGTGCATATTTTACAGGTTTTCATATTTCAGAATATGCTTGCATATGGAAATGTTAACTCATATGTTATTAGTGACGTATTCGAAAATATTGGCATTAATAGGAAAAAAGGTCAAGGACATCTCCCATTAAAATGCATTAAGCCAAGATTTACAGAATATTATACTATCATCCTCCAACGTTCATTTTAAATACTTATTCCCATTTCCCTCTATCATCGAAAACTTGGGCTTTAAGGTGCCTTCCTTGTAATGTTCCTGGTCATCCACATGTGAGACAACTTAGAGATTCCATTCAGGCCCAATTGAAAGACGAGGGAATGGTTTTGTGCGACGTCATATTTGAGCGAAAAAAATTCCGTTAGCCAATAGAAACTCAGACACAAAAAATTCAAGTATTTTATGATTGGTATTCTCCCAGTATTTGATCCTTTGGTTGGTTGAAAGGCCTGCCTGAATAATTGTATGTTGAAATTCTTTGTTTTGTTACTGGAAATTGGAAGGGACTTTCAAGTCACCTACAAAATTATCCTCTGTTGAAGTATATAACTTCTTCCAACAACACATATTTGGCAAGTATGTCAAATCCTGCAGACCACACAAGAATTTATCTTTCGTCAGAGGAGTCGCACATATCGTGGCTTACAAAATGTTCTAGAATATTCGAAAGTGACGCCAAATATTAATCCATGCATGAAAATACTCAGAAGGAAATTATAGATTTGGATCCTCATGAATGTGAGAAATTGTATGAGTGGTTGAATCAACATCCTACAATTACGGAAGTTTCTATGTCAAAGTTTGTTGAGCGACTTCTAGGTGTGGTAACAGACTTGACAAAAATTCAAATTCTTTGTCAAAGTTTGTTCACCGACCTCTGGATGTAGTAACAGACTCCACATACAATCAACTTTCTATCACTATTGCACATTTCTTTCACTATTCCTATGCATATAATTGCATCTGGGTCGAAGAGCTTGCCGCTCTTTGCAATAATATTTTCCTGGTAGTTGAAGGTGGGTATATAATCAGGAAACGAGGATCTCAAAATTCTTTGATTCCTGCATCGACAAGTAACTGGGAAAAGTTAATGGGAAGAAATTTTGGACTATGGACTTTGCAACACTTTCTAAAGATTACTTTATACTACCACCTTCTGCAAGAAGTTTGACATATTCAGGTAATGATTTGGTTTCTGAAGATCACCTTTTACTACCACCTTCATGTAATGATTTTGTTTCATTATTTAGAAGAGACCTTGATATAGTAGATATTCCAGAATTATTTCCACTGAATATCAATCTTCATGTTGTTTCATGTGCTTTGAATAAGGAAAATGCATTTCTTCTATTGCAGTAGATCCGATATTTGAAAAAAAATGGAAGTTGCTCGATGTTTGAAGTATTGACTTGTCTAGTTCAAATAAATCGCCATGGACTCGCCACAAGCGTATCTCGAGTTGTTCATCAAGATCACAAGTCGATAAGAACTGAGTGCCTTCCTGATCATAGAGTGCCTCCATCCATAGCTTGCGTTTGCACATGTTCTTTTATTTCTACCTTATTTCTTTGTCCTGGTGGTGGATCCTTCTATCCCAACCAACATGATGGAAATAAACTAGCTCTAGGGAATTTGATCGCTTTCGGGGATATGAGTTGACTATATATTAATTTCGGTTAACTTAAAAATGTTTATGTGTGCAACCTAATGTTAGACATAGAAAATACAATTTCTTATTTTCTAAAATATAAAATAATGTATTGTTTTAACATATGACTGTTCGAAAAGTTTCAGGCATTTTTTGGGATTCACGTCCTTCAAGGATGTTAATTAATTACACAATTAATATTGCTTGTGCCAATGCAATTGACCCGTCATCGACTATGGAAATCACATTAACATTGCAATGTTAGATAATAAATTTATGACATGTACCTAATGTCGAGGTCATCATCGTATAGGACACCCAACCTCCAAAGGTTTCTGAACTCACAACAACATTGTAATTGTCATGACAAAGAAACACTAAAGTCGATGCTCTTTGCAGGTATGACAACCCTGCATTCTAAGTTCTTTGACAATGACAAGCCTGCTTGTTCACCGCATTACCGCCCTGCAGTCAATGACACTGTTCCCATTTCCACCACCAGTGTCAATGTCTGAAGTTGAAGCTATTTGGAGCCTGGAGTCGCCGCTAGTGTGGATGCCTGAAGTTGAAGCTACCTGGAGCCTAGGTTCACGACTTGATAAACTTGACATTAGTACTAGTAGTGATCGAAATTTGATTGTATGTAGAGTCTGTTACTATATCCAAAGGCCTTTCAACAAACTTTGAGATAGAAGTTGTTTGTTTGTCAAGTCTGTTACAACTTTGAGATAGAAGGTTCTGTAATTTTAGAATGTTGATTCAACCACTCATACAGTTTCTCACCTTCGTGAGGATCCAAATTTATAATTTCCTTTTGAGTATATTCGGGCATGGAGTAATATTTGGCGTCACTTTTGAATATTCCAAACCATTTTGTGATCAACGATGTCTTCCACTCATATGACGAAAGATATATTCTAGTGTGATCTGCAGCATTTGATACAATTTCCAAATTTGTGTTGCTGGAAGAAGCTATATACTTCAACAAAGGAGAATTTTGCAGGTGACTTGAACATCCCTTCCAATTTACAACAATAAAACAAAGAAATTCAACATACAAATCTTCAAGAAGTCCTTTCAACCAAACAAATGATCGAATACAGAGAGAATACCAGTCACAAGATACTTGAATTTTTTGTCTCAACTTATGTTGGCTAACATAATTTTTTTCACCCAAATCTGATGTCACATAAAACCACTCCCTCGTCTTTGAATTGGGCTTAAATCACATCTCTAAGTTGTCTCAGATGTGGATGACCAGGAACATTACAAGGAAGGCACCTTAAACCCCAAGTTTTTGATGATAGAGGGAAATTAACACTTAGCAAAGTATGGAATGTTGAATAAAAAGATAATGCAGGCAGGCCATATCTAGAAGAGACAAACTATTCAAGAAGCTGAGATAGATCTAGTTGGTAGCACCCATGAAGTCCAAGACCCGAAATTGATATTCAACTCATTGTTTTTAACCAGGCAAGCATTTGATGATCAAGTTGAAATCTATAAAAGACTGTCTACAGGTTTGATTCTTGTACATATTTGTTTTTTTTGTCCGCGGGAGCCCCAATCACAGTTATTATGGCAAACACATTTAAATTTCAGAGAATATGTGTCGAACTATTTCAAGACAACTATTTTGGGAAACAATCTCAGCTGTATTTTGTAACCCAGTTTATCTGAATATAAAATATTTGAGGTTTTTGTATGGTGTTTTCCAATGTCTAATATTGCTTTTTTTTGTATTTTGTTTTTCAAATTGACTCATTTGCATGTACAGCTATTGATATATGAATTCAACCTCTTTATACAATAATTTAAGACACTCTTTGATCTTTAGTTAAACATGCACAACAATCTTTTTTTTCCCCTGCCCAACACTTCGATTTAAATAAAAGCTACTCTATTCACTCCTTACATTTTACATGGAAGAATAAATTGTGATAGGACATAGTTATGTGGCATCCACCCTATACTTAAGAAAGAAATGGGTGGACCCGTCCTGCTTTCATTCTTCGAGGCTCTGTAAATAGAATCAATTAATGACTCTATTTCAACATGGCAACACAGGTGTTGACATGATGTTCCCGTTCAATATTGTGCATATATTACAACTTCTTCTATTTGAGAATATCCTTGCATATAAAAAATGTTACATCATATATATATTTTTATTTTTTTTCTATTACTTATGGGTTTGAACGAAATTTGCGAGCCGAAAAACACCCTACAAACTAGAAGATGATTTACATTTGGACCACAAATAATCTATTAAGATATATTAATATGAATACTATTGGAATAAATATAAACAAATTCTCTTTAAACTTGAAGTTGTCTTTGTCGACCCCCAAGTATATTACATAGTTCTGACTAAATGTTCATTTCTCCCTTTATGTCCCCTCCTCTATACTTACATGTTTTTCCCTTGTCTTCTTCCCCTCTATTATCCCTTTTTGGTTCTATACTTAGTTGTACTTCTATGATCACGGCTTCCCGAGTTGGTGGATTGGCATATGCTCATATTTATCTATATCTTCACATCATGAGGCCGACTGACCATCATCCCTTTCAATACTTAGCCAATTTTTTGGCCACTGGGTCTCGGGTTAGCGCTATCGAACACTTTTTCTCCCTGTTTCGTCATATACATCTTGCACCCAAAAACTTCCATGATCTGTAATTTATGCTTTTACTAGTGAGAACTCACCAGAGGTTTGAAAATATTAGCATTAATAAACGAACAGTAGATGTTATTTTGTGATATACTTACCCTTTTTTCATTTTCTTGTTCCCCTCTGTTATCCCTTTCTGGTTATATACTTTGTCTCCTTTCTATGATCGCGGGTTCCCGGGTTGGCGAACTGACAGATCTTCATCTCCATCTATATCCTCACATCACGATTTCGACCGACCATCGTTTGTTTCCATACTTAGCTAATTTAATGGTCGTGGTTTCCGGGTTTGGTGCTATCGAACTCTCCTACCGCTTGTTCTATGATATACATCTTCCACTCAAAACTTTTTTGATCTACAATTCCACCCCGAACTCCTCAAACTCACAAGCTTCACTCTACCTGGGTTCACAAAAGTTTCAAAGCATCTATCGTTGCCTTCCATCCCCACTACCTTTGCACCCTTCCCAATGCACATTAATTATGGTTTTACTAGTGACAACTCAACACACTGGTACGAAACAATTGGAATTAACAAGCAAAAACATTGAGGACATCTCCCATTAACACACATTAAACCTCCATTTACAATACCCCAAACGACCATCGTTCCTTTCCATACTTACCCAATTTTTTCCACATGCTCTGTGATATACATCTTGCACCAAAAAATTATGTGATCTACAATTCCACCCTGGGCTCCTCCAACTCGCAAGCTTCACTCTACCCGGGGTCACAAAAAGTTTCAAAGAATTTATCACTCCCTTCCATCCCGCCACATTCACGCCCTTCCCAGTGCACATTAATTATTCCAGCCTCTAGATTGCACTTCCATTGTTCTGTGACCTACAAACATCACCCAAACCTCCGCAATATACAAATTGACTGTCAGACTCCCACATCGTCCCCTCTTTCATGTTACACATTATGCATTCAAAAGTTCTGAGCCATACAATTTGAACGTCGGGGCCTCACGTCTTCTGGGGAACCCTTGTCACCCTATTTTGGATCCTCGGGTTGGCGGGTTCATAAAATCTCCAATTCCTAGTCATCGTTTCTTGTGCCTGCAACCTTCGTACTTCTTTCCAAATATGCAACAACAAAGGTTTAATGCTAATATTTCATCATGCAACAACTGTAAAGATCATCATTAATAAGCAAAAGTATCGAGGAGACAGTCACGCTGACTATCCCTACACAACTTGTCCAGAAACATGCAGAAAGATCTTGCCAGGTAATGGGATATCTATTACAAATTTCAATATATTATCAAAAATGAGTCTGGCCTGCCGTTTCCCTATTCCATACTTAGACACTTTTTTGATTGTGAGTTCCCAGACTATCAGGCTTAAGATTGCGTTTCCAATGTTTCACAACTTGCAAACAGTACCCGGAGTTCCGTGATATATAATTTGTCCGTTGGAATGCCCCATCATGAGCCCAATTGACCATCATTCCTTTCAATACTTAGCCGCAAGTTGGTTGTATGTTCATGACATGGTACATTTCCATGGTTTCACATGCCACAACCACTGTGTATCGAGTCCGTCATACCATTTCCCTATTCCATACTTAGACACTTTTTCGATTGTGGGTTCCCAGACTGTCGAGCTCAAGATTGTGTTTCCAATGTTCCGTGAGATGCAAACAATACCCGGAGTTCCACAATATACATTTTTTTTGTTGTAATGCCCCATCATTCCCTCTTCCATGTTACGCATTTTGCGGTCAACACTTCCGAGACATACAATTTGACCCTCGGGCCCTCACCTCTGCTCATTATATCTTGTAACCCTATTTTGAAGCTTGGTCGACCAATTTCTATAATTAGACATTCCTTAATTGGTGTTCCTTGTCCCCACCACCTTCGTACTTCTTTCTGGATATGAAATTAGTAAACTTTAATGCTAACAATTCATCATGTAGGAACTGTAAATATTTCCATTAATGAGTGAAAGGCTCGAGGAGATCTCCCAGACTTTCGCGGTATAAAAATTGACTGTCAGATTACCACATCATCCCCTCTTCCGTGTTACATATTTTTTACTCAAAATTTCTGAGACATACAATTTGATCGTCGAGGTGTCACGTATCCTGGGGAACCCTTGTCACCCTAGTTTGAAGCTTGTCCAACCACTTTCCATACTTTCTCATTTCATGGAATCTCTTTCGCGGATCCTCGGGTTGGCGGGTTCATGAAATCTCCAATTCCTAGTCACTATTTCCTATGCCCGCCACCTTCACACTTCTTTCAAATTATGCAATGAACAAGGTTTAATGCTAACAGTTCATCATGAAAAAACCATACAAACCATCATTAATAAGAAAAAGGCTCGAGACATTCACATTGACTATCGCTACACAACTTGCCCAGAAACATGCAGAAAAGATCTTGCCAGGTAATGGGATATCTGTTAAAAATTTCAATATATTAGTGAAAACGAGTCTGGCCTACTATTTCCCTATTCCATACTTAGCCACTTTTTCGATTGTGGGTTCCCAAACAGGCGGGCTCACGATTGCGCTTCCAATGTTCTATGCCCTGCAAATAGTACCTGAAGTTCCGCGATATACAAATTGACCTCTAGACTATCGCATCATTCCCTCTTCCATGTTATGTGTTTTGGACACAAAAATTCTGAGACATACAATTTGACCGTCGGGCCCGCACCTCTCATGGTTATACCTTGTAACCCTATTTTGAAGCCCAACCGACCACTTTCGATAATTATCCATTCCTTAATTTCTCTTTCCCGTCCTCGCGACATTTGTACTTCTTTCTAAATATGCAATTAGTAAGCTTTGATGCTAACAACTAGTCATGCATGAACCTTCAACATTGTCATTAATGATTGAAACGCTCGAGGAGATCTCCCATTAATATGCATTAAACCAAGATCTACGGAGAGTTATATTATCCCTTCCGATTGTTCATCTCAAACATCATGGAATTTCTTTCGTGGGTCGTCACATTGGCGCATTCACGAAATCTCCAATCCTCAATTGCTCTTCACCGTACCCGCCATCTTCGCACTTCTAAGTATGCAATTACTAGTCTTTAATGCTAACGGTGCATCATGAAACAATAGTCGAGATTGTCATTAATGAGCGAAAGGCTCGAGGAGATCTCCCATTCACACACATTGGACCAAGAGTTTTGGAGGGTTATAGTATCCCTTCCAACTCTTCATTTCAAACATTGTCTGGAGAAAATGAATGTTCTCGTAAACTTATGGAAGCATCTCGACAGCAGTTATGTGGAGATACAGTGAATATCTTCGGGCGTGAGGACCAGAAATTCTAGTGGTCCAGGGCATACTCTTACTATTCATCCTGTTCCACCCAGAACAAAGTGATTTGGACCTATGGAATCACTCATGCAAGCTGTGTCCCTCAATTTTTTGACTGTAAGGAGGTGGTCTCTTGGTGTGTCGAAAAATATATTTTAAGGAAAAGAATTATTCCACTGCGCGACCATTCTCCCATTTCTTTCTCACCTTAGGTCTTTTGCAAGATGTTAAGATTGTCGGAGCCAACATTGAACTTTAGAGGACAAGACTGAAAGCAGTTCCTAGAAAAACATGATAACAGGTTGGACCTCTTACCCATGTTCTTGGAAGACCCGACAGCAGTTCCTGAAGATATCATAAAGTTGCAGGTCAATTCCTTTAGAAATCCATTACGGGAAATTGCCTGGTTGTTTACAAGAATAACGGGACAGGAATCCACGACAAGAATTTCTCGCATGGTTCTTTATATTTTGTATTTCATAATCAAGGAACAATCCATTTTTTATTGCGGGAAGCTAATTTCCATTGAAATTTGTTCCCAATTTTCATGATTCAAAAAAGAGAATAAATTTTATATGTCATCCTTCTTGGTTTTCGCGATAGAGAATTGATGTCCATTTCCAAAAATGTCTCTCTCCAAGAAGATAAACTATGAATTCGACCCAGTAACGTTATGGTACCAAGCCTTGTGGAGGCACAAGACCTCCCATTTTTTTATGAGATTTTTAATGACTTTGTCTCAGTTTTCAAATATTTATTGTTAGGAAAGGATGCTCCCTGGATGTCTGGCCAGGCAAGCAAGTTTTTGGACAGGAAGGGGACTCTTGAACAAATGGAAAATTACAGTGTAATAATGATTTTTGGCTCCAAGGAAAATCCTGCTTTCCTTCCATGTCACATCACGGACAATATGTTTGTTACAAAAACAGCAAGGCAATACAACTACTGGTTGCATTTTTTCCATGGAAAGAGAAAAAAAAAGTTCATTCCTCTGCCTTGGAAAGTCGGGGAATTCATGTTCAGGAATGTCAACAATATTGACAAATTCGTAGGCCATTTCAACAACTTGAACCTAAGATATGTTGAAAGGCTAAGAGGGTTTGACCCTAATGGGAATTTTCTAGAGCATTTACTAGCAGTTGGCTTTATCATCTCTTTTATCCATACATGCCTTAACAAAGACAGATACAATGATGACAACACTCCTATTCATGACGATGGCGACGTAGAGACATTGTAAAGCATAATTGAATTGTACAGACAACAGGGAAAAGGCTCCAGTGAGAAGAGTGTTCAGTCCCCATCCAACACTCCCAAGAGCATGCCATCACAGAGCATCACTTCAATGGCCCACCCCAGTAAGAAAGAAACCCATAATTCTTCAAACGGAGGAGGAGATAAGAACCCTCCTAGTGGAAAAATTTATATTTCTCACAAGCTTCCCGTGACGAAGAAGAGAAAAAACATTGTAGGGCAGGCGGAAGAGCCTGAAACTGAAAGTGAGAACATGCAACTTAATACTATTGTGGATGACGTGTTCCAAAAGTTGATCAGCCCACAGACGCAATGCACCATAGTTCCACAATGGAAATAGTTGAGATAGACATTTTTGACGAAGATGAATCCTTTGTATTCCAGAGCATTGTTTTTGACAGTCAATCTAAAAATTTAATTATTGAAAAGAGATATGTAACAAATAAGAAAGGGAAATCTCGTTTAGATATTATCCTTAGGAACATGCAGTCGTCCCAAATCTCCCTATTTCACCGAGAAATTGCAGATGGTCTTGATGATTCCATTGGAGGAATTGAAGAGGAGAATGTCAGACTGGACGACTGAATCAAGGAATTGGAGGAGGCTTTGATTCCTACCCGATTTTTTGCCAGTCCTTTAGCAAAAACTGTGCTTGCAACCCCTACAGCCAATTTAAAAGGATCCTCAAGCCTTCTCACATCCTGTAGAGGCTATGTGGCGAAGAATATCAAGAAAAGAATGGAGCTAATTACTAAATCCTGGGAAACATCACAAAATATAGCTTCCTTTCGAACAAGGGTGCATGCTTTGCACGAACATTTGCAAGCGAATTTAAAAAATGAAGAACGTTTCTATCTAGAGACGGTGATACCTTTTGGAAACCATTTCATCAACATCTCATATCTGAGAAGAAGACAAGAAGATATCCCCTCCCCAAACCATATCAAACAATTAAAATCATTATGGAAAGAGAAAGTTAAGAACCTACATCTCATTGTCGAATCATGTGAACAAGCCATATCAGAGAAAGAAGAATTATTCAGAAACCTGACCGAAATAGACTTAGCTGGAAGTACCAACGAGGTTCAAGACCCAAACTTAATCCTCAACTCCTTTTCCTTAACCAAGCAAGCCTTCGATGAACAAGTTGACATTTTAAAGGGGTTGTCTTTAGAAAAGTTTTACGACATACTTGAATATGGTCAACATGACGTGGAGAACTTGCTAGTGGACTATTCAGCACACAATGAAGAAATTGAACACGCTCGGCATAGAATTTCTATCGATCTAAGGAAATTAGAAAACGATCTTTTCAACATAAAAATCCGGGATGAAATCAACGTGGCCCCCATGAGAAGCTACATTGAAGAATGGCTCCAAAGGAGAATCAACAAGCTCACCGACGAAGGGCAATAAACAATTGGCACGATTCCAGTGGTCGTCGATGAGAGCAATAAAAAGGAATCATCAAGAAAATAGAAAAGGGAGAAATAGATACCATCATAGTAAGTCTATATTGATCACATCCTGCTTTCTTTATCAATCCAATTATTCCACCTCTTTAAATACAAATCTCTAACCAAAGACTAATAACTTCCAATTTCTTCTTTTTAGGTCTTCCTCTCTACCGTCGCCCACTTCTTCTTTCTACAATCCTATTTCTTCTACTTATTTCTTTTATGGTTTGCGGGAGCCCCAATCCCAGTCTATATGACAAACACATTTAAATTTCCAGAAATATGTAACAGATTCCATAAATATGTAAAAAACATTATTAATTTTTGATAAATTTCAAAGAAAAATACTTCGGGAACAATTTGGACGGTGCCTTATGGGCTGCTTTTGGAATGCTAAATTATTTCTCTTTATGCATATCGATCATCTTCTTTTATTTTTGTGTGCTCAGATTTTTTTTCTTCAACTATGTTGGATGTCAGGAAATTGTGTTTATTAAATTTGAATGTTTAATGTGTATAATTCCTGGTCCTTTTTTCCAAGAACTTTTATTTCGAAAAAAAAACTACTACTATCCTTTTTTATTGCTTCAAGTCATTACAACGGAAATTTTCTAAGTCCCATATTTGAACTATACACGCCCCAGGAAAAAACTTAAACAGGAATATCACATCTATAAAAAACATAGTAGGATTGACATCCTCGTTAGGTTGTCGTTTCGGTGCTAACATATTAATCTGCAAGAATATATGCATATTAATATAATATTATGATAAACTAATTCAGGAATTCAGGACTCCGGTTCTTCAGGGCTTCGGCCTTACTTTCGTAGTGACATTCTCCCTAGGTCATCTACCAGCCCGATGTCTTATGGATGGCACGTGACACACTGGCACGAGTCATTTTCTACATGGATACCACCTGTACTTCCAGTTGCTTCCCATGTTTCTGTTGCTTCGGGCTTCCATTTCTCCCTCGGTCCCACCATAGAAGTGGATTTATTCCCATTCCAACCTGGAAGGGACTACGCTGCCATGCAACACTTGTTTAAATACTCACTTGATACACCGAAAAACACTTTCCATGTTGGCATAAACAAATATTTTAATAAAACAAACCAAAACTAATAACTAAAATGGTATCAAGGATATAAATACCGACACACTAACAAACACCTTTGAAATCCATGTCAAAATAAACAAATATTTTAATAAAACACCAACTTAAAGGGTATAACAACATCAAGTATAAGAATATCCTTTGAAATCCATGTCAAAATAAACAAATGTTTTAATAAAACAAACTGACACCAACTTAAAAGGTATAACAATATCAAGTATAAGAATATCAATATTTGTTTTAGGAAATCATTTAAAACACGTGGATGCATATGCCTTGAGGAAATGGATGCATAATATAACATCTTGAGAAAATGGACTCTCTACACATTAAGTTACCCTTATGCATATGTGTTTGCATCTCTTACATGTTTTTGTCTCTGCATTGCAACAAATTAGTGACTAGGAAATGGAATCCAAAGCTTTATTTACTTTTCTTTAGTTTACTACTAACAATGGTAGCATACAAGATTTGGTTTTTATGTAATTATCATAGTTAAGCACAATATATTATAAGTAAAGATAATTGCATAATATTTAGGCAAGCAGTGAAAGTTATCTAAATGCTAGAAATAAAGGTCATAACACCGCATCATGCAATAGTCATCGAGATTGTCATTAATGAGTGAAATACTTGAGGAGATATCCCATTCACATGCATTGGATCAAGATTTGTGGAGGGTTATATTATCCCTTCCAAATCTTCATTTCAAACATCATCTGGAGCAAATGAACGTTCTTGTAAACTTGTGGTAGCATCTTGACAGCAATTATGTAGAGATACAGTGAATATCTTCGAGCGTGAGGACTAGAACTTCTAGTGGTCCATGGCATACTCTTACTATTCATCTTGTTCCGCTCAGAACGAAGTGATTTGGACCTATGGAATTGCTCGTGCAGGCTATGTCCCTGAATTTTTTGACTGTAAGGAGGTGGTCTCTTGGTGCGCCGAAAAATAAATTTCAAGCCAAAGAATTATTCCATTGCACGACCATTCCCCCATTTCTTTGTCACCTTAGGTCTTTTGCAATATGTTAACATTGTCAGAGCCAACATTAACCTTCAGAGGACAAGACTACAAGAAGTTCCTAGAAAAGCATGATAACGGTTTGGACCTCTTACCCAAGTTCCTAGAAGACCCGACAACAGTTCTTGAAGATATCATAAAGTTGTAGGTCAATTCCTTTAGAAATCAATTCTGGGAAATTACCTGGTTGTTTACAAGAATAACGGGACAGGAATCCACGGTAAGCATTTCTCGCATGGTTCTTTATAATTTGTATTTCACAGTCAAGGAACAATTCATTTTTTATTAGGGGAAGCTAACTTCCATTGAAATTTGTTCCCAATTGTCAAGATTCAAAGAAGAGAATAAATTTATATGTCATCCTACTTGGTTTTCGTGATAGTGCATTGTTGTCTGTTTCCAAAAATTTCTCTGTCCAAGAAGATAAACTATGAATTCGACCCAGTAACGTTCTGGTACTAGGCCTTGTGGAGGCACAAGACCTCCCATTCTTTTAATGATTTTTTTAATGGCTTTGTCTTGGTTTTCAAAGATTTATTGTTAGGAAAGGATGCCCCCTAGATGTCTGGCTAGGAAACCAAGTTTTTGGACAGGAAGGGGACACTTGAACAAATGGAAAATTATAGTGTAATAATGATTTTTGGCTCCAAGGAAAATCCTTCTTTCCTTCCATGTCACATCATGGACAAGATGTTTGTTACAAAAATAGCAAGGCAATACAACTACTGGTTGCATTTTTTCCATGGCAAGAGAAAAAACAGTTCATTCCTATGCCTTGGAAATTCGGGGACTTCGTGTTCAAGAATGTCAACAATATTGACGAATTCGCAAGCCATTTCAAAAACTTGAACCTAATATATGTTTAAAGGCTAAGAGGGTTGGACCCTAATGGGATTTTTATAGAACATTTAATAGCAGTTGGCTTTAGCAGCTATTTTATCCATACACGCCTTAAAAAAGACAGAGAAAATGACAACAACACTCCTGCTCCTAATGATGGTGATGTAGAGACATTGCAAAGAACAATTGAATTGTACAGACAACAGGGAAAAGGCTCCGGTGAGAAGAGTATTCAGTCCTCGGCCATCACTCCCAAGAGCACGAAATCATGAAGCATCGCTTCAACGGCCCACCCCAGTAAGAAAGAAACCCAGAATTCTTCAAACGAAGGAGGAGATAAGAACCCTCCTCATGGAAAAATTGATAGTTCTCACAAGCTTCATGTGACGAAGAAGAGAAAAAACGTTGTAGGGAAGGTGGAAGAGCCCAAAACTGAAAGTGAGAACATGCAACTTTAGACTGTTGTGGATGACGTGTTCCACAAAGTTGATCATCCCATGGATGTGATGCACCATATTTCTACAATGGAAATATCTGAGACAAACATTTTTTATGAACATGAATCCTTTGTATTCCAGAGCATTGTTTTTGAAAGCCAATCTAAAAATTTAATTATTTAAAAGAGAGATGGAACAAATAAGAAAGGGAAATCTCATTCAGAGATTAACCTTAGGAACATGCAGTCGTCCCAAATCTCTCAATTTCACTGAGAAACCGCAGATGCTCTTGATGATTCCATTGGAGGAATTGAAGTGGAGAATGCTAGACTGAACGATCGAATCAAGGAATTGGAGGGGGCTTTGATTCCTACCCGATTGTTTGTCGGTACTTTAGAAAAAAACGTGTTTGCCACCCCTGCATCCAAGTTAAAAGGATCCTCCAGCCTCCTCACATCTTGTACAGGATATGTGGAGAAGAATATCAAGAAAAGAATGGATCTAATTACTAAATCCTGAGAAACATCACAAAATATAGCTTCCTTTCGAATGAGGGCACATGCTTTGCACAAACATTTGCAAGTGAATTTAAAAAATGAAGAACGTTTCTATCTAGAGACGGTGATCCCTTTTGGAAACCATGTCATCAACATCTCAGATCTGAGAAGAAGACAAGAAGATATCCCCTCCCCAAATCGGATCAAACAATTAAAAGCATGATGGAAAGAGAAAGTTAAGAACCTACATCTCATTGTCGAATCATGTGAACAAACCATATCAGAGAAAGAAGAGTTATTCAGAAACCTGACCGAAATAGACTTAGCTGGAAGTACCAATGAGGTTCAAGACCCAAACTTAATCCTCAACTCCTTGTCCTTAACCAAGCAAGCCTTCAATGAACAAGTTGATATTTTAAAGGGGTTGTCTTTAGAAACATTTTACGACATCCTTGAGTATGGTCAAGATGACGTGGAGAAATCGCTAGTGGAAAATTCGACACGCAATGATGAAATTGAACACGCTCTACATAGTATTTATATCGATCTAAGGAAATTAGAAAATGATATTTTCAACATAAAAATCTGAGATGAAATCAATGTGGCCCCCATGAGAAGCTAAATTGAAGAATGGCTCCAAATGAGAATAGAGAATCTCACCGATGAAGGGCAACAACCAGTTGGCACGATTCCAGTGGTCGTCGATGAGAGAAATAAAAAGGCATCATCAAACAAATAGAAAAGGGAGAAATAGATACCATCATATTAATTCTATACTGATCACATATTTCTTTCTTTATCAATCTAGTTATTCCACCTCTTTAAATAGAAATCTCTAACCAAAGACTGATAACTTCCAATTTCTTCTTTTCAGGTCTTCCTCTCTACCGTCGCCCACTTCTTCTTTCTACAGTCCTATTTCTTGTACTTATTTATTTTATGGTCCGCGGGAGCCCCAATCCTAGTCTATATGAAAAACACATTTAAATTTCCAGAAATATGTAGCAAATTCCATAAACATGTAATAAACATTATTATTTTTTGATAAATTTCAAAGAAAACTACTTCGGGAACAATTTCGACGGTGCCTTCTGGGCTTCTTTCGGAATGATAAATTATTTATCTTTATGCATATCAATCATCTTCTTTTATTTTTATGTGGTCAAATTTTTTTTTCTTCAACTATGTTGGATGTTAGGAAATTGTGTTTATTAAATTTGAATGTTTAATGTGTTTAATTCCTAGTCCTTTTTTCCAGGAACCTTTATCTCAAAAAAAAAACTACTAATATCATTTTTTATTGCTTCAAGTCATTACGACAACAACACTCCTACTCCTGACAATGGCAACGTAGAGACATTGCAAATCACAACTGAATTGTACAGACAACAGGGAAAAGGCTCCGATGAGAAGAGTGTTCAATCCTCAGCCAACACTCCCAAGAGCACGACATCATGAAGCATCGCTTCAACGGCCCACCCCAGTAAGAAAGAAACCCATAATTATTCAAACGAAGGAGGAGATAAGAACCCTCCTCGTGGAAAAATTAATAGTTCTCACAAGCTTCACGTGATGAAGAAGAGAAAAAACGTTGTAGGGCAGGCGGAAGAGCCCAAAACTGAAATTGAGAACATGCAACTTTAGACTATTGTGGATGACGTGTTCCACAAAGTTGATCATCCCACGGATGCGATGCACCATAGTTCCACAATGGAAATATCCGAGACAAACATTTTTGAAGAACATGAATCCTTTGTATTCCAGAGCATTGTTTTTGAAAGCCAATCTAAAAATTTAGTTATTTAAAAGAGAGGTGTAACAAATAAGAAAGGGAAATCTCATTCAGAGATTAACCTTAAGAACATGTAGTTGTCCCAAATCTCTCAATTTCATCGAGAAACCACAGATGCTCTTGATGATTCCATTGGAGGAATTGAAGTGGAGACTAGACTGAACGACCGAATCAAGGAATTGGAGGAGGCTTTGATTCCTACCCGATTGTTTGCAAGTACTTTAGAAAAAAATGTGCCTGCCACCCCTGCAACCAAGTTAAAAGGATCCTCTAGCCTCCTCACATCCTGTAGAGGCTATGTGGAGAAGAATATTAAGAAAAGAATGGATCTAATTACTAAATCTTGGGAAACATCACAAAATATAGCTTCCTTTTGAACGAGGGCACATGCTTTGCACAAACATTTTCAAGTGAATTTAAAAAATGAAGAACGTTTCTATCTAGAGACGGTGATCCCTTTTGGAAACCATGTCATCAGCATCTCGGATCTGAGAAGAAGACAATAAGATATCCCCTCCCCAAACTGGATCAAACAATTAAAAGCATGATGGAAAGAGAAAGTTAAGAACCTACATCTCATTGTCGAATCATGTGAACAAGCCATATCAGAGAAGAAGAATTATTCAGAAACCTGACCGAAATAGAATTAGTTGGAAGTACCAACGAGGTTCAAGACCCAAACTTAATCCTCAACTCCTTGTCCTTAACCAAGCAAGCCTTCGATGAACAAGTTGATATTTTAAAGGGGTTGTCTTTAGAAACGTTTTACGACATCCTTGAATATGGTCAAGATGACGTGGAGAACTCGCTAGTGGACTATTCGGCACACAATGAAGAAATTGAACATGCTCTACATGGTATTTATATTGATCTAAGGAAATTAGAAAATGAGATTTTCAATATAAAAATCCAGGATGAAATCAACGTGGCCCCCATGAGAAGCTACATTGAAGAATGGCTTCAAAGGAGAATCGACAATCTCACCGATGAAGGGCAACAACCGGTTGGCACGATTCCAGTGGTTGTCGATGAGAGCAATAAAAAGGCATCATCAAGCAAATAGAAAAGGGAGAAATAGATACCATCATATTAATTCTATACTGATCACGTCTTTCTTTCTTTATCAATCCAGTTATTCCACCTCTTTAAATAGAAATCTCTAACCAAAGATTGATAACTTCCAATTTCTTCTTTTCAAGTCTTCCTCTCTATCGTCGCCCACTTCTTCTTTCTATAGTGCTATTTCTTGTACTTATTTATTTTATGGTCCGTGGGAGCCCCAATCCTAGTCTATATGACAAACGCATTTAAATTTCTTGAAATATGTAACAAACATTATTATTTTTTGATAAATTTCAAAGAAAACTACTTCGGGAACAATTTTGACGATGCCTTCCGGGCTTCTTTGGGAATCATAAATTATTTATCTTTATGCATATCGATCATCTTCTTTTATTTTTATGTGCTCGGAATTTTTTTTCTTCAACTATGTTGGATGTCAGGAAATTGTGTTTATTAAATTTGAATGTTTAATGTGTTTAATTCCTAGTCCTTTTTTCCAGGAACCTTTATTTCAAAAAATAAACTACTACTATCCTTTTTTATTGCTTCAAGTCATTACGACATAGATTTTCTAAGTCCCATATTTGAACTATACATGCCCCAGGAAAAAACTTAAACAGGAGTATCACATCTATAAAAAACGCAGTAGGATTGACATCCTCGTTAGGTTGTCGTTTCGGTGCTAACAGATTACTCTGCAAGAATATATGCATATTAACCCCATATTAATATAATAATATGATTAACTAATTTAGGAATTCGGGACTCCAGTTCTTCGGGGCTCTGGCCTTACTTCTGCACTGACATTCTCCCTGGGTCATCTACCAGCCCGATGTCTTATGGTTGGCATGTGACACACTGGCACGTGTCATTTTCTGCATGGATACCACCTATACTTCAAGATGCTTCCCACGTTTCCGCTGCTTTGGGCTTCCATTTCTCCCTCGGTCCCACCATAGCAGTGGATTTATTCCCATTCCAACCTAGCAGGGACTACGCTGCCATGCAACACTTGTTAAAATACTCACTTGATACACCGACAAACACTTTCCATGTTGACATAAGCAAATATTTTAATAAAACAAACCAAAACTAATAACTAAAATGGTGTCAAGGATATAAATACCGACACACTAACAAACACCAAATATAACAATATCAAGTATAAGAATATCCTTTGAAATCCATGTTAGAATAAACAAATATTTTAATAAAACAAACTGACACCAACTTAAAGGGTATAACAATATCAAGTATAAGAATATCAATATTTGTTTTAGGAAATCATTTAAAACACGTGGATGCATATGCCTTGAGGAAATGGATGCATATTATAACATCTTGATAAAATGGAATCTCTACACATTAAGTTACCCTTATGCATATGTGTTTGCATCTCTTACATGTTTTTGTCTCTCCTTTGCAACAAATTATTGACTAGGAAATGAAATCCAAAGCTTTCTTTACTTTACTACTAACAATGGTAGCATAGAAGATTTGGTTTTTATGTAATTTTCATAGTTAAGCATAATATATTATAAGTAAAGATAATTGCATAATATTTAGGCAAGCAATGAAAGTTATCTAAATGCTAGAAATAAAGGTCATATTTAGAAGTTTGTAGCATTTGTATATATTTTTAACTAATATAAAAAATGAGAGATTGTTTTCCATTAAAAGGGAGAGAGTCTCGTGAAATGACGCAACAAGGAAGGGGCACTATTCTGTAAAAAAAAAAAAGACATTCTTGTGAAGGGATTGTAGAGCAAGAAGAGAATCCTTATGTACAAGCTAGAGTAAAGGTAGCACAATTCTGACAAGCCCAAACCTTATATGAAATATTGAGATGGTTTGAACCAACAATTGGCTATGGTGGCCTCTTTGGCTATGTATCACACTCTCTCCCTCCTCACTACTATTAGATTGTTGTAAAACATAAAATAATATCAGTGCACTATCAAGCAAACAAAAAGAATCCCAAAGATGAGAAAACCAACAAAAATTACTTTTATAAGATTTATTAGTTAAAATGAAAGGATCAAAAACATATTTAGATGTTATTGGAGTAGTGAAGTACAATTCATGGTAGTAGGGGCTACAACATAACAACTTCCTTATTCATTCATTTGAATTGACCTACCCATAAGATTCAAGTTAGTGTCGGTGTAAATGTATTGATGGATGTGAAATGAAATTGAAGGGGTGTTTAAAGCTAATAGAATAGTGATCATTTAGTTGTGGCATGGATTTGAAGGAAATAGCGCTCACTCCATCCATTCATATGGGTGAGTGGGTGATAGATATTTTTTATTAATAAAGCAACTCTCCTCTCTCTATGTGGGGGATTCTATTGTTCTAGAATAAGATTTTCAAGCAAGCCAGGGGTGTGTCTATTAAGATATTTTCAAGACAAAAAAAAAATCATACAAGCTTCACTTCCTCAACTCTATTAAGATTCTTGAAAACAAAAGGTATTTATTGGTTCTACTTATGGGGTTGCTTCAAATTTCAAAGAAATTTGCAAAAAATATGAAACAACAATAATACTAGTTCATTTTCAAGAGATAAAAAAGTGTTTACTTTACATTTTTACAACAATAATACTTTCATGTATGGATGTTAATCTTGTTGATTTGAAGGTACAAACCTCATATATATACAACAAGATATTTGGTATATTTGAGCTTGTTCTTTTCATGTTACGGGTTATATTTTCATCTCGGACTGTCCAAGAATTCCCTCATGTGGCTAGCACACAATAGCTCAAAGCATATAGGAACAAGATCATGGTGACATTTGATTTGATTCCTAGTTACCTTGTTACCAAATGGTTCCAATCATTCACAAGAGGAAAAAAAATTAAGGACCCTCATAAATAGGAACTTTTAATACAACATAAATATGACTAACATTAACACTCCTAGAAATTCCATAGAAAAATCTATCTCTATGCCAATAAATAAATAACATTGCTATGGAATATTGGTGTAGGCTTCACCAAGAACCCTAATATAGCAAGAAATAATGTCCATAGTTTCTAAATGATTTAGAACTTTTCACATAGAAAAGTAATGATGGTGGCAATGAAACAAACACAAAATCTAAGAACTCAAACTATGCCCCTATGAGTACTATGCTCTTAATGGATAAGTATCTTCTCACTAGAATTGAGGCTTACAATGAAGAACAAAGTAGGGAGGAGAAAATGAAACTGAATAATTGCACATTAGGCAAGGGCACAACCATAATTATCCATAGTGAAACATGAATAAGAAGCAAGTTGATCATGAGATTCCACCTAACCCTTCCATGACAAAAACCAAATCATCTCAACCTTCTTCCTCTCTTGAAAATAGATATAAAATAGTTGAAGACATGAAAAAAATCATGTCCAATAAGTATTACACCTCTTGCAAATAAGTGAACAATGTAATTTACTATTGAAATATTTAAAGGATCCCCCTGTTATCGCTCTGTAATTTCTAGAGGTTGTAGAAGAAAGGACAGAGGTAACCACAAAACCACTTCGGAAGTTGGGATCTATCCTTGCCAGTTGTTGATTTTTCAATAATTTAGGCTTAAGCATGAAGTTCATTCCATTTTTAGCATTTTAATTTAACCATAAACAATTTGTTGCAGCAACCAAGATCACAGGAAGAAACACCATGCACAAGTACACAAGAAGTATCTTGGGAAACCCTTCTCAACAAGGGAAGAAAACCCAACCAATCCTTTGCTATATTATTCAAGAGAAATACCTTCACCACTATAAATAACTAGCACACAAAAGGGTGCTTCACAAACCCTAGAAGACTAGCTCCCAAGAGAGGTGCACACTTTTCCCAAGGACAAGTGTTTGCTGAAATTTCCAAACTCACATTTGTGATATGATTCCTCAATGGTGAATTTTACCTTTATTTATATTAGAATGAACCTGTCAACAGTAGTGTCTATTGGCACAACAAGGACGACCTCAATAACTTATAATATAATTAATAATTACCATATTAGTTATCTTTTACATTAATTATCTTTCACTTTATGGTGGGGCCGACCTGTACCCTTTACATCACAAATAGGATTATAGGTAAGTATGACTCTTGTACAATATAGAAATGGATCTCATACACCCACTAGTGCTCATCCACTAGGGGCACATCCATCTATGCTCAACCACGGGGATGTCCACATCTCTATCTCACCGTGTCTCACAGGAGAACCACACTCACTAGTTCTCAGCCACTAGGATCACGTTCACCTGTGCTCAGCCACATGCATGTCCAACTCAGAAGATCTTCTTTCTCATTGAATTACACAGGAGAATAATATGGAGTATCACATCATCTCAACTCTATGCACGGAGGAGGCCAATACATCGTTTCATCTCTGTCTCAGAACGATACACCCAACTCATGGGCTTCCCTACACAGGGGCACACAACATTCCATCTCTATCTCAGAGAGGAACCACATAGCCAGCTCATGGGCTTCACCACCTCACATAGGGGCACAATGTTCCATCTCCATCTAATAGAGGAACCACACACCCATCTCATAGGCACACCCAACTCATGGGCTCTCTCTCAGGTCAACTCACTCAGTCTGTTTTGTGGAGGATGTATCATGCAGTTGTAATAATCAACACTCCCTCTCAGCTAGGGAGGCATTCTCCTCCAGGCCAAGTCTCTCACGGAAGTACTCGAACTTCATCTTGGAAAGTGGTTTGGTGAATATATCTGCGATCTTCTTATGGGTAGGAAGGTACTGCATGTGTACTGTCTTCCTCTGCACCATGTCTCTGATATAGTGATATTTTATCTCGATGTGTTTCGATATATCATGAAACACAGGGTTCTCAAAGATCTTCACACAGTTCTCGTTATCACAATGAATAGTAGTAGGATCCATCTCATGATTGAATAAATCAATCAAAAGTTTGTGAAGCCACACTGCTTCGCAGACTACCACATTCAATGCAATGTAATCTACCTCTATGGTACTCACTGCCACATAGATTTGTTTCCTACTACACCAAGAAACCATGGCAGACCCTAAAGTAAAGAAACAACCGGAGGTGCTCTTTCAGTCCACTGCGCTCCCTACCCAATTTGCATCGGCATATCCCTGCAGGCTCAAGTCTACACTAGAGGCATATCTTAGGCCATAACCAATTGTGCCTCCTAGGTATCTCAATACATGTTTTGTTGTTATCCAGTGAATCTGTATTGGTTGGTTCATGAATTAGCTAAGCACATTCACTGCATAGCATATATCTGATCTGGCGTTAACTAGATACATTAGTGATTCAATCAACTATCTATACAAGTGTGTATCAATCTATCCTAAATCAACATCACTCATCTTCTTCAAATACATCACCATTGGTGTAGGCATGGATTTGCATTCTGTCATACCAAACTTTTTCCTTATCTCCACAGTATATTTTCCTTGACTCAAGAAAATCTCATATATCCTTTTCCATACTTCTAGTCCCAAGAAGTAATGCATCAAGCCTAAATCCTTCATCTCAAATTTAGCAGTCAATGCTTGTTTGCATTCAACAATGAGTCTTTCTGAACCGGTGAGGAAAAGGTCATCCACATATAAGACCAAGATCAAGAACTCATTTCCATCAATGTGATAATATAGGTTTGGATCAGCATCACTCTTGTTGAAGCCCAAACTCATCATAAATCCATCAATTTTCTCGTACCAAACACGTGATTCTTTCTTTAGTCCATACAAGGATTTCTTCAACCTTCACACATGATATTTTTCATTGTGTATAATGAATCCTTCTGGTTTCTCTATATAAACTTCTTCCTCAATTTCACCATTGAGAAAGGTTGTATTTACATCCATCTGATGTAGCTTAGTTAGTGCAATGATAGAACAAATGGAAGTGTATCGGGCTACTGGAGAAAATGTATTATCATAGTCAACTCCCTCTACTTGCGAGAACCCTCTGGCTAAAAATATTTCTTTGTATTTCTCGATGCTTCCATCAGATACATGATTGATTTTATAAATCCATTTGGAAGTCACTACAAAATTTCCCTTTCATCTCGTAAAAATATCCCATACATCATTTTTCAATATAGATTGATATTATTTTTTCATGGCATCTTTCCATACTTATTCACCTGAAGCTTCTCCATGACAAGAAGGCTCGGAGTCAATGATGTGACTCATGGATGAATGGTAGCTTGAGAATATCTTTGGTCTCTTTCTCTCTCTGGTTGTCCCTTGAGGGGTTGTATGTCCCTCTGCTTCCTGTAGATTTTTTCGAGCCCAAGAAGGCCTTTTATGTCCCACTGTAATATCTCTAGGAATGTCAATTGGAACAACTAGATCAGCTGGAACAACTGGATCAACTAGAGCAATTGGATCAACTAAAATAATGTTTGTCTCCCTCTGAACTACTGAAGGGGGAGAAGGAATTATCTCACTATCAATTTCCATATGAGATTCTCTCGATATTTGGAAGGCTATCTCTTCTTCAAAAGTGACATCTCTGCTTATTTCAATCTGTCTTTGACCAGGTATGTAGATCTTATATGCCTTTGAGGATTCACTGTATCCTAAAAATGTTCCCTTTCTCCCTGAAGGGTCTAGCTTGGAACTCTTCTCTTTGTGTACATGAAAAGATATTGGACACCCAAATATTCTCAAGTGTCCAATCTCAAGCTTCACTCCAGTGAAGGCTTCTTCTGGAGTAGTGTTATTCAAGATTTGATGAGGACTCATGTTTTGAATATTCATTGTTTTCATGTAGTAGGGTTGGACTAGTCTGATGGTTAATCTATACAAGTTGTTTTCTCAAACACCAATTACCTTGGCAGAATTTATATGTGAGTCTTTGTGTCATGCAAGAACTCTTCCTTCTGAAAAGGTAACCTTATAGCCTTTGTCTTCCAAGGCAGAAATGGCGACAAGGTTCCTCCTCATTCCAAGTACATATAATACTTCTCTTAGTTGGAGCTGCATATTTTAATCTAGCTAGAAGGTAGAAGTTCTAACCCCTTTCACATTATATCTAGCATCATCTCCAAGGCCAACATGTAGATGTGTCTCTTTCTCAACAAAAACTGTTAGGTGATCTCTAAAACCGGTCATGTGCCTGGAGGCACCACTGTCAATTAACCAAGTATTATCATTGGTAGGGACCATACCTAAGAGTGTTGAAATGTTGATGTCTTCATCTCCTTGAGTTCTTGGCTTCCGGGAATTGAGTTTGCTTGATCTATCAAGCTTGTATTCTATCATGATTATGTTCATCATAATTTTAGATTCTTCACAAACCCTTGTTAACTGCACTATAAAACCTAATGCCTAGGCTAGGCTAGCACTTTTAGGTTTTGTTGGACTTATGACTACCAAAAATAATCCTTTGAAAGATAAGAGATCGTTGTTGAGCTGAAGAGCTCCTTCAATGAGTTGCAGAAACCATAATTCTAAAATTTCTGCAGAAATTAGCAAAACCCTAGAAACCCTAGGGCCAAAAAGTCAAAATTCTCGAAAATGCAATTTGATGATTGTTGGATGTGTGCTGGAGGAGGTCGTACACTCCTATACACTTTTTATCCCCAACGTCCAAGTGGAAAGTGTTGAAACTCCTCAGAAAGGTAGGCCATACAAATTTTCTGGAAACCCTAGGAGGGTCATACGGTTTTGAGGAAGAGAAATGATGACTGAAATTTGCTTGTGAAATGGGTTCTTCAAGACCTATGCTCTGATGCCATGTTGATTTTTTAATAAGCTATAATTAAGCATGAAGCTCATTCCATTTTTCTCATTTTACTTAAACCATAAACAATTTTTTGTAGCAACCAAGATCAGAAGAAGAAACACCATGCACAAGTACACAAGAAGTATCCTGGGAAACCCTTCTCAACAAGGGAAGAAAACCTAGCCAATCCTTTGCTATATTCTTCAAGATAAATGTAAATGTGTTGAACCTGCATAGAATAGATCTAGCTAGAAAATACTACACACATTTGTAGAGAGAAATTTAGAAAGAAGAAGAAGGAGAGAAAGAATGGAAGAATTCTCATTAACCGTTATGAAAAATGAATAATTTACACATGATATACTCTGTATAAATCAATGAATGCGCACTGGAGGAGAACCAATGTGTCATAGTGGTGGTCTAGAGTGATCTGGACAAACACCAACAGTTACGGGAGTGAACTGCCACCTAGTCTAGTCTCTCAAGCATTTACGAGAGTGAACTGCCACCTAGTTGAGTCAACTAGTCTTCAGTTAACTAACTGAACATAGTGTAGTGAGGATTAAACTAAGGAATCAAGGGTAATGTGCTAGTTTTTCAGGTTCCAAACTTTTGGGGCCATTTTGAGGCCCTAAACGACATTTTTTGGGAACTCAGGGTCTAGGTGTCTGCCTAAAGCACTTGCCTAGACCAGTCAAAAATCGTTCTTCTCAGTTAGACCTTTCCAATGGTGTATTGAGTGCCCCAAACAGAGATCATATGGAAACATTATGCCCTTGGGAAGTTGATGTATCAACTACCCCCATCGGGGCCCACAAACCTTTTGGCTTTTCATCTTCCGGGGTAGGGTTTTGGATTTTACTTATGTTAAAAATGCCCTTAGAGCCTCATTGTAATAATCATCTTCTTGTGAATGTGATTAGTTGTCACATCTCTTCTCAGAGATAAGTTTCCACCATTCTAGAGAGTCTTTCACTCTCTATTTTTACAGTCTCTGTACATTTCTTTCATTAATAGAAATTGTGTATTATTGTATCTCTATGTTTATTGTTGCATCTTTGATACATTTATGTTATATTATTGGATATCCGCGATATCTCTATGCATTTATTTATTATCTCTATGCTCTCATTTCATGCCAAAAATAATCTGGATCAGTGGTATCAAAGCAGGCTGCTCTTGATTGTATTTTCAGTGCATGTCCCCGACGAGATCCAAGTATAGCAAGTTGGGTCTCGAGCTTGTCTCTCTTGAATAAAATCACTCTTGCATTCCCAAGAAACCCTACATGATGAAAGAAAAGAAAAACAATGGAGCAGGTGATCCTATCAATCTGTTGCTTGAGCAAGCTCTCATGTGACAGAGGGACGAAATGATGGAGAATTTTTCCCACATCCTTCAATGCTTGTTGATAGAAATAGGTGCATCTTCGTCAAACAACCACTTTGGAATCACCTATCCCTTCAAGGTACTGGTTAATTTTGATATTCTAGTATTTGAAGGTCAGATAGATGTGGATGCCCTAGACAAATGGTTAAATCTATTAGAAGGTTATTTCTTTGTTCATAATTTTTTCGATCGGGAAAATATCACCTTCGCACTCCTTAAATATCTCCCCCATGTCAAAAATTGGTGGGAAACTTACTGGGAGCAAAGTTCCACAGAGGAGCCTGGAATATATGGGCTGAGCCCACTTGGGATTTTTTTGTGGATGCAGTAAAGAAACAATATTACCCTGTTGGCAACTATGAGAACCAGTACATGAGATAGACCACACTACGGCAAGAGAGGGGCCAAGAAGTTCCAGAGTTCACCAATACCTTCCATACCTTGCGCACCAAGTTGGGTATCAAAGACTCCGAATGACATTTGGTTCTGAAATACTGTGGGCCTCTACACAGATACATCCAAACTGAAATGGATATTCTGGACATCCCATCACTCAGTGTTGCTTATCGATATGTTGTTAAAATTGAGCAGAAATTTAAGCACTAGAACAAACGGGAGTTTCGGTCTGCAAATATGCAACAACCAAAGTATGATAAAGATGACCCTAATAAACAGTCTCCCAAAAACCAGTCTAAGCCACAAGAAAATAAGGGTCACAGGAAGATGAAGAAGGACACCATAAAATGGTGCGATTTCCACAAAATCCCCTGGAACAACACCAATGAATGTCTCTCAAAACAATCATTAGTGGTCAATATCAAACACAAGGAGTCAAACCTTGATTCAAAATCTGATTCTGAAAATACTGGTAAAAGACAAATCATCGACACAAACCCCATTGCTATTGTCATGACCGCAACAATTCAACCAAAAGAACCAACAGATCCTAAAGAGGGGGAGTGCCTTTTTCATTCACAGATGTGGGTGAAGGGGAACCCACTGCATTTTATTATTGATAACAGAATCCAGAAGAACCTCATCTCAGCAGAGGTCGTCAAACTGTTGGGATTGTCGAAACAACCACAACCACAGCCATAAAACATCAGGTGGCTTCACCAAGGACGAGATCTCTTTGTCATCCAGCAGTGTCGATTGTCATATGGCATCCAACCCTTCAAGAATGAGGTATTATGTGATGTTTCCCCACTGGATGTCTGTGATGTTTTGATGGGCGCGACGTCTCTAGCAAGGCAAGCAACTCACCAAGATTCAGATTCAGAAAACGCTTCCCTCTCTCCCCCGGGAAATCAACACAATGGAGACCATTGCTTCCTAAGGAGGGAGGGTTGATCTAGGTGGGTATCGTTGGCCACCCACCTATCCCACGGGCTCGAAAAATAGGTTTCATATTGGCATTATTTTGGGTTCCAAACTTTCGGGGCCATTTTGAGGCCCTAAACGGAGTTTTTTGGGGATTTGGGGTCTATGAGAATACATAAGGGACTTGCCTAGACAATCTGAAAATCATTCTTCTCAGTTATACCTTTCCAATGGTGTATCAAGTGCCCTAAACGGAGATCATATGCAAAAGTTACGTCCCCGGGAAGTTGACGTATCAACTACCCCCATTGGGGCCCGCATACCTTTTGGCTTTTCATCTTCCAGGGTTAGGGTTTTGGATTTTACTTATGTTAAAAAGGCCTTTAGAGCCTCATTATAATAATCATCTTCTTGCAAATGCGAGTAGCTGTCACATCTCTTCTCAGAGATAAGCTGCCACCATTCTAGAAAGTCTTTCACTTAGTATTTTTACAGTCTTTGTACATTTCTTTCATTAATAGAAATCGTGTATTACTGTATCTCTATATTTATTGTTGCATCTCTGATACATTTATGTTATATTATTGGATATCTGTGATATCTCTGTGCATTTATTTATTATATCTCTGCTCTCACTTCGTGACGAAAATAATCTGGAACAGTGGTATCAGAGCAGGCTGCTCTTGATCATTTTTTTCAGTGCATGTCCCGACGAGTTCCGAGTATAGAAAGTTGGGTCTTGACCTTGTATCTCTTGAAGACAATCACTCTCTCACTCCCAAGAAACCCTCCATGGAGGAAGAAAAGAAAAAAGATGGAGCAGACGATCCTATCAATTTGTTGCTTGTGCAAGCTCTCACGCGACAGAGGGACGAAATGATGGAGAATTATTCCCACACCCTTCAACGCCTACCGATAGAAACAGGAGCATATTCATCAAACAACCACTTTGGAAGCATCTCTCCTTACAAGTTATAGGTTAATTTTGATTTTCCCGTATTTCAAGGTTAGATAAATGCGGATGCCCTAGAAAAATGGTCAAATCTGTTAGAAGGTTATTTCTTTTTTCATAATTTTTCCGACAGGGAAAATATCACCTTCGCACTCCTTAAAGCTCTCCCCCATGTCAAACATTGGTGGGAAAATTACTGGGAGAAAAGTTCCACAGAGGAGTCTGGAATATATGGGGTCGAGCCCACTTGGGATTTTTTTGTGGATGCGGTAAAAGGAACAATATTACCCTGTTGGCAACTATCAGGACCAGTACATGAGATGGACCACACTGTAGAAAGAGAGGGTCCAAGAAGTTCTGGAGTTCACCAATACCTTCCATACTTTGGGCATCAAGCTGGGTATCAAAGACTCTGAACGACATTTGGTTCTGAAATATCGTGGGGCTTTACATAGATACATCCAAACTGAAATGGATTTTTTGGACATCTCATCACTCGGTGTTTCTTATCGATATGTTGTTAAAATCGAGAAGAAATTTAAGCACCAAAACAAATGGAAGTTTGGGTCTGCAAATATGCAACAACCAAAGTGTGATAAAGATGGCCCTAATAAACAGTCTCCCGAAAATCAATCTAAGCCACAGGAAAAGAAGGGTCACGGGAAGACAAAGAAGGACATCGAAAAATGGTGCAATTTCCACAAACGCCCATGGCACAACACCAATGAATGTCGCCCAAAAAAATCATTGGTGGCCGATATCAAAGACAAGGAGTCGAACCCTGATTCAGAATCTGATTCTGAAAATACTAGTAAAATACGGATCTTCGACACAGACCCCATTGCTATTGTCGCAACCGAAGCAATTCAAATAGAAGAACCAATAGGTCCTGAATAGGGGGAGCACCTTTTTCATTCACAGATGTGGGTGAAGGGAACCCCACTACATTTTATTGTTGATAGAAAAATCTAGAAGAACCTCATCTCAACAGAGGTCATCAAACAGTTGGAATTTTCGACAACACCATGCCTGCAGCCATACAACATTGGGTGGCTTCGCCAAGGATGAGATATCTGTGTCAGCCTGCAGTGTCGATTGTCATACGACATCTAGCCCTTCAAGGATGAGGTATTATGTGATGTTTCCCCACTGTATGTCTGTGATGTTTTTTTGGGCCAACCATATATGTGGAAGCGCCATGCTATTTATGAGTCTCGACCTCGCAGTGTCATTGTTACTCTAGTGGGTCATCTCTACAGAATACCAGAGGTAGTTCCAACTATTCTCCCACCTAAACAGTGTCGCAAGGTAGTATCTCATACTACAAAATTCAGCTTCTTCACAATCTGTTCAAAAGGGGAACAAAAGGATACTGCAACCATTGCAGCCTCGACCCAAGCACCTTCTATCCAACATAAGTAGGTCGACAAGATTGCAACAAAATGCAAAGATTCCTTCTGCACATAGTCATCTAAGATATCTCCACTAGTTGAACAGAGTCAATCCCACCAGCAACAGGTTTGTGATAGCCTTCCAAAAACCGAGCAACGCGACGTCTCCAGCAAGGCAAACAGCTCACCAAGATCAACGCGACGTCTTTCACTCTGTATTTTTACAGTCTCTGTACATTTCTTTCATTAATAGAAATCATGTATTATTGTATCTCTGTGTTTATTGTTGCATCTCTGATAAATTTAGTTATATTATTTGATATCTGCAATATCTCTATCCATTTCTTGATCATATCTCTACTCTCATTTCATGCCGAAAATAATATAGATCAGTGGTATCAGAGTAGGTTGCTCTTGATCATTTTTTTCAGTGCATGTCCCCGACGAGGTTCGAGTATTGCAAGTTGGGTCTCTAGCTTGTCTCTCAAAATAGTCATTGGTGGTCGAGATCAAAGACAAGGAGTCGAACCCTGATTCTGAAAATACTGGTAAAAGATGGATCATCAATGCAGACCCCACTGCTGTTGTCGCGACCGCAACAATTCAACCAGAAGAACCAACAGGCCCTGAAGAGGTGGAGTGCCTTTTTCATTCACAGATGTGGGTGAAGGGGACCCCGCTTCATTTTATTGTTGATAGAGGAAGCCAGAAGAACCTCATCTCAGCAAAGGTCGTCAAACAGTTGGGATTGTCGACAACACCAAACCTTCAGCCATACAACATCAGGTGGCTTCGCCAAGGACGAGATCTTAGTGTCAGCCAGTAGTGTTGATTGTCATACAGAATCCAACCCTTCAAGGATGAGGTATTATGTGATGTTTCCCCACTGGATGTCTATGTGTTTTATTGAGCCATCCATATATGTGGAAGCACCATGCTATTTATGAGTCTCGACCCCGTAGTGTCATTGTTACTCTAGGGGTCATATCTGCAGAATACCATAGGTAGTTCCAACTATTGTCCCACCTAAACAGTGTCACAAGGTAGTATCTCATACTACAAAATTCAAATTCTACACAATTTGTTCAAAAGAGGAACAGAAGGATACTGCAACCACTGCAGCCTCGGCCCAAGCACCTTCTATCAAACAGAAGCAGGTCTACAAGATTGCAACAAAACGCAAAGATTCCTTTTGCACACAATCATATCAGATATCCCGACTGGTTGAATAGATTCAACCCCACCAACAATAGGTTCATGACAGACTTCCACAAACCGAGCAGCGCGATGTCTCCAGCGAGGCAAGTATCTCACCAAGATTCAAATTCAGCAAAAGCTTCCCTCTCTGCCCTGAGAAATCAACGTAATGGAGGCCATTTCTTCATAAGGAGGGAGGTTTGATCCAGGTGGATATCGGTGGCCACCCACCTATTCCACGGGCTCGAAAAACAGTTTTCCATCTTGGCAGTTTTTCAGGTTCCAAACTTCTGAGGCCGTTTTGAGGCCCTAAACAACATTTTTGGGGAATTTGGGGTCCAATATATTGCTTAAATCATTGTCTTATGCTAGTTGGAAATCGTTATTCTCAGTTATACCTTTCCAACGGTGTATCAAGCGCCCCAAACGGAGATCGCATGCAAAAGTTATGCCCCCCGGAAGTTGACGTATCAACTAACCCCATCGGGGCCCGTAAACCTTTTGGCTTTTCATCTTCCAGTGTTAGGGTTTCGGATTTTATTTATATTAAAAAATCCCTTAGAGCCTCATTGTAATAAGCATATTCTTGTGAATGCGAGTAGCCATCGTATCTCTTCTCATAGATAAGCTGTCACCATTCTAGCAAGTCTTTCACTTTGTATTTTTACAGTCTCTGTACATTTATTTCATTAATAGAAATCATGTATTACTATATCTCTGTGTTTAATGTTGCATCTTGGATACATTTATGTTATATTATTGGATATCTATGATATCTATGTTCATTTATTTATTATATCTTTGCTCTCATTTCGTGCCAAAAATAATCTGGATCAGTGGTATCAGAGCAAACTGCTCTTTATCGTTTTTTCAGTGCATGTCCTCGACGAGGTGAGAGTATAGCAAGTTGGGTCTAGAGCTTGTATCTCTTGAATACAATCACTCCTACATGCCCAAGAAACCATCCATGGCAGAAGAAAATAAAAACGATGAAGAAGATGATCTTATCAATCCATTTCTTGAGCAAGCTCTCACGCGACAGAGGGATGAAATGATGGAGAATTTTTCCCACATCCTTCAACTCCCTTCGATAGCAACAGATGCATATTCATCAAACAACCACTTTGGAAGCACCTCTCCTTTCAAGGTACAGGTTAATTTTTATATTCATGTATTTGAAGGTCAGATAGATGCGGATGCCCTAGACAAATGGTTAAATTTGTTAGAAGGTTATTTCTCTGTTCATAATTTTTCCGACAGGGAAAAGATCACCTTCACACTCCTTAAATCTCTCCCCCATGTCAAACATTGGTGGGAAACTTACTAGGAGAAAAGTTCCACAAAGGATTTTGGAATATATGGGGTCGAGCCCACTTGGGATTTTTTTGTGGATGTGGTAATGGAACAATATTACTCTATTGGAAACTATGAGGACTAGTACATGAGATGGACCACACTGCAGTAAGAGAAGAGCCAAGAAGTTACAGATTTCACCAATACCTTCCATTCCTTGTGCACCAAGATGGGTATCAAAGACTCTGAATGAAATTTGGTTCTGAAATGTTGTGGGGATCTACACAAATACATCCAAACTGAAATGGATTTTCTGGACATCTCATCACTCAGTGTTGCTTATCAATATGATGTTAAAATCGAGTAGAAATTTAAGCACCAGAAAAAATGGGAGTTTGGGTATGTTGGCCCTTGACCAAGTTTTGGATATCCTTGGTCATGTTTGACCTATTTTGGGACTTCGACAGGCTGGTCGAAGGCGGAGCGCAAATCGAAGAAGAGATCATGGGATCTTGGCCCCTTTTTAGGGAAGTTTTTGGGATTAGGGTTTATGTAACGGGTATGGGATGTCGGCCCACAGGTTTAACCATGTTTAGGCCCATTTTGTAATGTATAAATAGATAGCTAGGCGATGTAAGTAGAGAGCTCGTGAAGTCTAAGGCCAATGTGCTAAGTGTAAATAGTTGTGGATGCTTTGTGCATGCTATGTGTTAAGAACTTGCAGAGCTAAGTGCAAGTGATTGTAAGAAGCTTGTGTATAGACCGTAAGAAGGCTTTGTGCTTAAACCTAGCTCGGGGAAGGAGGATTTGACAAGGTGTGCGCATATCTCCTATCCTATGCAGAGTGGGTTTTGAGGCTTTGTGCATGTAAGGAGATTGACAGAAGATAATAAAGAAGATGAAGAGTTGGTGGATGTAGCCCCACACTGGGGTGAACCGCGTATCTCATGTGTTATGGTTGCTTTGTGCATTATGGTTGTATGGTAGTGATGTGATTTATGCTTAGTGTTGATATCTTTATGTATGATGCATCTGGTATAATATCTTAGTGATTGGTAAGGTGAATGAATGTTAGATCTGATCTATCTCTCCATGTTAAGTGCTTGAATGTGTTAGATCTTGTTGAATACTGCATTGCTCTGTAATTAGGTTTTTGATCTATGATGTGAATAAAGGTTAAATACTCATGAATGTTAACTGCTAAGTGCTTTGTTAGAGTGGTGTGATCACAGATCCGTGTCCCAGCTAGGTTGTAGACATTTGAGTCCTGCAACCACCCCTGCCTCTACCTCGGGTGAGACTTCATCTGCTTCACAGGTGTTTCCGAAAGGGCCGGTAGTTAGGGTTTTGTTGGTGCATTGTTGAAGAATTGAACCATGGGTCTTCCCCTGTGCCAACAAATGGTTTTGTTTCTGGGACCTGAAACTGTGATTGCTGGGAACTGAAGAAAAGAAATATTTGTGTGTAGATATGCTACTTTAGTGCGCATTATTCTACTTGACTTGTGAAGATCTATGCTAAGAAGATAAATCTGATCTGAATAAAAGAGGTAAGATCTTGAAGCTTTGTGCTCTGAGAAATGTAAGATAAGTGAAACTTTTTGTTTCGAAAGAATGGATATCGGTATGTTTGATAAATTTTGTCCTAATCTGAAAACTAGGGCACAATTAAACGAAATAAGATTTGATTTGAATAGATCTGATAGAAATAATGAAAGGTATGTTATCCCTATCCATAGAAAGAATGTTTGGACTAAAAAATGGATGCAGGATCCTAGAAAGATTTGTTTGCAGGTTAGTTACTGTGACCCCAGTGCGCAGTACAGGAAAAGTTGGGGACCATTTAAGAGAAAGAGAGGATTAACCCTTTGTTACAGTTGCAAAAGACCGGGACATATTTCTAAGGAATGCCCTGGTAGAAGACCTAGTTGTCTTTGTTGTAAAGATATGGACCATGGAGTTTTGGATTGTCCTAGAATGATTGCTAAAGTTGAAAAGATGAATATGAAACAAGAAAAATATGAGACAGGCCAAGAAACTAAGGATATGATAGATACCTAGAAAGAATCAAAGATTGTGTTACTACAGATGAAAGAAACCTTGAATGACCACAAAAATATCAACTTATCAAACGTCTTAAAAGAGAAAGAATACATAGAAACAAGAATAGGATATTTCAACATAGACTGTATCCTGGATGAGGAAACACAGGTGAATATCATGACAGAAAGAACTTGGGAAATTTTGGGAAAGCTTTCTATGGTTCCTTCATTAGGAGGAATAGGATTATTTAGAGGAAAGTTGATAACCCTATGTGGAAGACTTACTCAGATATCTATGAGTGCTCATGGCACTTAGACAGAAGAAGAATTTGAGATCGTTAAGTTTGTTGAGAACAGTGCCTCATTTGCTATATTGCTAGGAAAAACCTAGATTGAGAAAGATCAGATACGAAGGAAACAAGAAGGGGGGGATCTAGAACAAAAAAAGAAAGAAATAAGAGATTTCATGGCTAGGAGAATAGTGCACTTACTGGAAGAACAAGAGAACCAGTCGAAGCTTCTAAAGACCAAAGATATGGATGTCGAAGTTGAAAGGACATAGGAAGACTGGAGACAATTGTATGTACAAGAGAGTAGAGTACCTACCCTAGAAAGAGAAGAAGTATTACCCTTGAATCCTATGAAATACCCTCCACGGTCCGAATTTATCATGCCAAGAGGAGATAAGAATGATAATGGAAAGAGAAAACCAATGATTCATATCATAGGAAAGAAGGCTAGAAAGCTTAGTAGGAAGAGGGAAAAGTTAGAAAAATTACAAGAAGCTCTAGAAAGAACTTCACAAAAGGAAGGTTTCCAAAATTTGAACTTCGTCGGAATATCAATACAACACAGGTTGACACTTTGCCATGGTGGAGAAATATAACCATTGGAGTCATTATGACTGTTAGATCGACGCTCCCGAACGATTAGGAAAGCAGTTATGGCCTAAAAGTTCGCCATTGGACCGTTGGGACCGCGCCATAATAGATGGAATTGCATTGAATAAGGATTTGTGACCCGTTGAAAGAAACCATTACGGTGTTATCTATTTATCCTGTCGAGCGTTGCACCAAGAACACTTTTGCCAATTGTGATTATCTGAGCCCACAGAGAAGTAGTTGATTTTGCGCAGTGATCATTGAGACCTCGCCATTTATTCTATTACATTGAGTATTGTTCACCGACCTGAGATATCAGATCTCGAGTGTGCATGTCGGATGAAATTAGCGCAGCAGAAAAAGTTTTCGAAGAGATTCTAATAGACCTCATGGCCGAGAAGGTGATTTTCGCAGGCATCCAAGCCTCATCAACGTGAGGAGTGCAAGCCTCGACATCAAATGCTCGTGGATCTGGACCATCCCAAGCTGTGACTGAGTAAAGAACCAAGCATTGTGATGACTTGGCAAATGCGAAGCTAATTCCATCTATCCTACCTAAATACATCCCACCCCTGGCTGGTGTGGTGAGTCATGACAGTGTCCCGAGGGACTTCGAATACACAGTCATCATTGCATACCTTATGAAGGGAATACAAGTAGTCAGACCACAATTGGAGAGGATTCCAACCTTGAAGATCAATGATTATAACCTAGGAGACCGCAAGAGCTATGGCATGCTCGCACCTCACAAATATTTGACCAAGACGAAGGGGAAGAAATCAAAGATCATCCCCCAACAGTGGACTATGGATCGCGAGGTCCACTGTCTTGAACGTGATGAAGATACCACATTTTGGAAGGCACGAGGAGGTTAGCGTGTGTGTTAAGCTCTTGTTGTCATGCTTCCATGGCGAGTATCTAGGGTTGGACAGACACATCACTATCGATCTGATGATGATCCATAGAATCACTGAATTAATCATGTAGGGACCAGACACGCAAGACTTTTATCCAGGGAAGGCTTCAGACCGCGCCCTGGCACAAAAGATCAAAGACACCTACAGCGATGTAGAGAAAGGGACGTGAGGCTACAAGGTAGCTTCCATTCAGAATGGCGCAGTGTGCCTTGCTTGCTAGTTGATTATTGGTAAGCTAGTAAGAAAGAACAGACCCACGCAGGTCACAAGGTTTGTCGTTGACCTCACAGGAAAATGCATGGAAGGACTACAGATGAACTGGGCTAGTTACTTAGTCAACCAGTTAGAATTGGATTGTCACAAACCTCAGTGTTGAGTCTCCATTTTGCCATAAGATAATACCCTATCTTACCCTCTATCTAAGTCTTTTTGCCTCTGTTATAAACCTATACTGGACTATTCCCTCCCAAAATACATGCCTAATAGTTATGTCATGTCTACAAGAGGTAATTGGTGATTTAAAGCATGTTTGTTTAACTTTCTTTAATTAATTTGATTAAAAGTGTTTTATTTTGTATAGTTCTAATAATTTGATTTATGAGCAGTCTATCCGGAAATACCAAACACCATGTAATCTGGTACCCAAGACAGTTTTGATCCGGTACCAAGACGTGCGCTATTCCGGTACTCCTTGCTCTATTCTATTCCGGTACCAGACTCGCGACTGTGTGCAATCCGGTACTAAAACCTCTGTTTCGGGATGCGCCAGTTGGACTTGGATAATGGTGGAAAGTTCGAGAATATAGTTGGATAGAAGCGTCCGAGTTAGTTCTCCAGTTGCAAGAGACTCCATCGCTCATGCACTTTGTGTCATGAGGATGGAGTCAACTCAAAATTCGAAGTAAATCTTAATTCTGGGATTTCCTGAACTGTTCAATGTTTATCCATACATATTGGTAGTATCGGCTTACCTTATATAAGGAATGTTGTGTAGAAAGGAATGTAAAAATCATACAATAAGAATCAAACAATATTTGTCGTCATCATGTATGAAGTAAAAGACTGTTGATCCAATTTACCAGTTGAATTAATACAGAAGATCTTTTATGTCAATTCTTGGATGTGAGTGAAATTTTTAGCCTGTTAACTCCTTAAGAGGTTCCTTGTTGGTTCGACAAGGGTCCACTGCCCCAACTAAGGTAAACCTCATTGTATACGTTCTGTGTGTTTCTATGGATAGTTTACAACAACGTGTGTGTGTGATTAATCTTTAATTAATTCTCATGATTGAGCATCGAGTTCATTATTTTGGATTGGTGTGTAACAGAAAGTGTTATATCGAATATACATTTTATTATCCAGTGTTGTAGGTAGTTATCTCATGATTTGAAGTGTGGACTGATATTTTAAGCTTATGATTATAGTATCGCAGGGGACCAAGAGACTTTATCTTTTATCTACACGTGTTGTAATAAAGTCTTTCAGTCATGCTGAATTTCCCTCGTGCTAGTTTGATTGAGTTACATGAGATTGAAGTCGGCTTTTGTTTACACAATGGTTTAAATTGATTGTTGTAATCGTTACAGGAAACAAGATTCTTAAAGTTCATATTTTCAATACAAGTGCCTAACATGAACAGACTTGTTTATCTAAGACAACATTTCTTTGATTGACCGTTTGCCTGAGTTTCATTATCAGTTTTCTCTTTTAGGTTCAGAGGATATTTTGAAGTGTTTAGAGATCTTAGAAATGGAATTTTTATGTTATTAATTATTTCCTATATGCAACAGACTTAGATAGGTTACTTGTTATCGGCACATATGGTGTAACAACTCTTTCAATTACGAATCCCAGATTGACATTTAAATGAGTGTGAGATATACAGTGAACATATTTATGCACCAACATTTTGGCGCCGTTGCCGGGGAGTTGTAAACGGTAATAGGCAGCATATTTTTTTATTTTTTTGGTTTGATGAAGCATTGGATTGGATTTGAGGATAATCTGAGGGTGGAGAGAAGATGGTAAGACGAAGGGTAAGAACCTGCACATCCACTTTGGTGGGGTTGATCCAAAGTTAGGTTGTCCTCCTACCTTTAATTAGGAATCGATGTTTTCATTGATTTCATTTTTTTATGAGTAGGTATAGGGATAATAAAGGCAGATTTATTGCTCCTAAAATCTCAGAAAAACCAGAAAAACAAACAACAAAGAAAACCCCCCCTTATACTAATTCATCAAAAACTCGTGTAGGAAAAATTCTTAGAGGAGAGAACTCAAAGGCAGCCATTGCAGCAACAGAAAAAGGCACCAAATCCGAAGCCACTATTCAGATTACAAACAGAAGGCAGCAAGAAAAGGAGACAGCACTGGCGACCCCATCCAGAAGAGAAACTGGAAAAGAAGCAGAGGTGATAATAGAAGAGGTTGCATCTGTTGTTGGAAGACTACACAAAACCTTGGAACATCTAGAGATACTAGAGAACCCGGTGGTGGAACCATCACTCAGTGGAGAAAATTCACCACCTCCCTACAGAGTGCTCGGAAACATGGTAGAAGAAGAGGGAAACTCAGCCAATGAAAGAGAGACATTTGGATTCCCCATACTAGATATGGCTAAAGACGTTTCTATGAAGAACATTCCATTATCTTCACTTCTACATTTCAAAGCTATGTCGACAGAAGACCCTGACTCATTTTTATTTGAATTTGACATATTGTGTAGGAGCTATAACTACACAGATAATGCTCAAAAATTAAAACTTTTTCCAGCCACACTAAAAGATTCGGCACTACAGTGGTTCATGAGCTTAGGGGAACACACAATTTTGTCTTGGGATGGTATGAAGGAGACCTTCCTCCAGAAATACCAGGATTATTGCAGACCTAGGGATGCTAGGAATGATATATTCAAAATGCAGCAATCAAAAGAAGAAAGCTTAGAAGACTACTTAGAAAGGTTCTTATACAATTACCAAAAGACTAAGCAGTTTTCCTTAGATACAGCTACAGTTAGGACTGTTTTTCTAAAGGGGGTGAGGGACGATTGCATTGAAGTGTTAAACCTTATGATTTCTAGGGACATATACCAAAAAGCATTTGCAGACATAGCAGAGTATTGTAAAAGATACTCTCGCAGTCAAGCTAAAACAAGGAGAAGTATAAGGGACCCTACCAACAGAATTGCTAAACCCACATCCGAAGGTGTCACAAGGATTGAGCTAGGAAATCTATTAGAAAAATTTAAAACAGATATTCTACACACCATTAGTTCCCAACTAGATACCATGCAAATTAAAAGAAAACAAGAGGAAGAAAAAGTTGCGTTCGCAATCTTCTGTCATCAATGTAGGAGGAAACACCCTGAAAAGGAATGCCGCCTTAATGTTATTGAACTCTGTGGGATTTTTACAGAGGACCATCCTACTAATGAATTCCCTTCTCTCCCCGGACTCAAGGCTATGTTCAGGGGATGAGGAGAACCTGAGACATCTTACCCCCCTAGGAGACCATGGAGACAACAAAACCCCAGCATGTTTGCCGACCTAAGTACACAATACCCCCAACAGTAATGGGTACCTCCCATGTCTTATCCTCAGTGGTCAACACAAACCCAACCTTGGCAACAGGGGTGGAGAGGACCTGTATATGGAAATGTCCCCTTTCAACCAACAAATTTTCCCACCTATCCACAATATCCTTCGAATATTTCACAGTTGCTCCCAGTTTTTAACCCCCCTTCTCTTCTTCCACCTCCACAACAACCACTTGCACTACCCATGAATCCAAATATGCAACAACCAATGCAAGTTGCACCCATCCAAAACCCTCCTCGACCTACTCCTATTCCTGCACAACCTATCCCTAACCCAAATAACAGACTGGACCTACATCAGTCGATGAAATGCCACTCCAAGCCCAAGTAGTAATCGAACCCTTTGAAAAATAGGCCTTAGATTTTGTAGGACCTATCAATCCCATGTCCTAGAAGAAAAAGTACATATTAGTTTGCATAGACTATGTAACAAAATGGGTAGAAGCCAAGGCCCTGTATTCAGCCAATGAATAATCTGTTGTAGATTTTCTCTTTGAGGAAATTTTCATTCATTTCGGGGTACCTCGGGAGATAGTCATTGATCAAGGAACACAATTCACCTCAAATTTGGTTAAGTCCCTTACCAAACAATACAATATCAGACACAAAAAGTCCTCACCCTATCACCCCCGAGCCAATGGCCAAGTAGAATCGACCAACAAAGTGATAGAGGCCATCCTCACTAAAACTGTTCAGTTGCATCACAAAGATTGGGCTGATAGGTTGCCTGAAGCCTTGTGGGCCTACAGGACAGCCTGGAGAAATACAATAGGCCATACACTGTATGAGTTGGTATATGGGAAGCAGGTACTACTACCCATAGAGTTTCAAGTAAATACCTTCAGAACTTCCATGCAATTAGGAATGGACCTGAATGAAGCTCAAAAATAGAGGCTATTACAATTGAACAAGCTTGATGAGATAAGGCAAGATGTTCTACAAAGAACCACCCTGATACAAGAACAAAGGACCAAATGGCACGACAAGTACATTAAACAGAAGTCCTTCTAGCCAGGTGATTGGGCCCTCCTATATGATAGCAAATTTAAAAATTTCAAAGGCAAATTGTCTACCAGATGGATGGGGCCCTATGAGGTTGATACAGTGTATGACAATGGTGCAGTAAGGATAAATACTATTGATGAAAAGCAAACTTCCCTTGTTGTAAATGGACATCGACTGAAGGTTTATCACAAACCGATGTCAAAGGAGGATTTCGTCAAAAATGTTCTTCAGATTGCCGAAATGCAATTGGTAAGTGAGAGGGGTCTCCCGATGGTTGGAGAAAGATACTTCAAAAGAGTAATCGTGGACAAAAAGATCTATCAAAAATTCCTCAAACTAGAACATCACGACACCGATTGGACCAAGGGCATCCCTCAGAGCTATATCAAAGAAAAATACTAGACAATGCTTATAAGTTTGTAGAAATTCCTCACCTGTGAGGGAAGGTATGTCATGACCTTCATTTATCATTTAAAGCTTTTGTCACATTTTAAAGGAGGACCACAGATAAATTTTCCCCATTTTTTATGGATGAGTCTAAAGAAAATGGCAAGAGGGGTGAGGACAGTTTCTAAGAAGCCTGAGACCAGTCTTCATCATCACGGTTTAATCAAACTTATGGTTGTTCATGCTCTAAAAACACAAGGGGGTAGTTGGAAACAGTTGATCCAGCAGAGCTTCGCTCAAGAGAAATCCAAGTCGGTCGAGACACAGGAGGCAGGGACACACAGTGAAAGCTCAAGCAGAAAAGCAAAGAAAGACATGGCATCAGAAGGAAAAGAAGACACTGTTGCGCCCAACTCATCTCAGCCCATTGAGAAATCAGTGACAGAAAAGTCTGTCATGGGAGAACCTGTTATATCAAGAAAGAAGATAGCCACTCAATTCCAAAGAGTAAGCTCTACTTCAGTTCAAAGGGGTAAAAGATGAAAGGAGGGCTCAGAACCATGTGGTCAATCGAATAGCATTCCCAAAACAATTATGGAAGTGCCATCAGAACCAGCCAGTCAAATAGAGAAGACCCCTGACTTCCAGTTACAAAGCAAGAAAAAGTTTGCACCAGCTGTAGCATCTAGCCCAATCCTATGCCCTAAAGACCAACAGTCACAGAATAAGAAACAAAAGAAGGAGACGGATCAACAGAAGATTTTACTAGAGCCAACTGTAAAACCCCCTCCAAAATCCCCTAAAGAATTGAAAACTATTTCTGAAGTTACTCGGCCTTCCCCAAGCTCAGTTAGTGGCTTGAAGGAGATTACTAAGGTGACGAGTAAAAATAGAAAGAAACTAGAAGAAAATGAGGTACAAGTTCCAGAACCCACGCCTCAATCTTCTTGGTTAGGAATACGAGTTTGCCAGTAGAAGAAAACCCCAGAAGTTACAGTTCAAGCCCGCAAGATAAAGGTCCAGTCAACACAGGAAGTACAGATGTCCAGGCCTGTCCCTATTAGTAAATCAAAGAAAAGGAAACTGTTTGAAGAAACTCCTACCCCTATCAGCAAGTCTAAGAAAGCCTTGCCACCCATACGCAGGACCACCATAAGGATGGCTAAACAGGAGACAATTCCAAACATACCTTGTCCTCAAAGAGAACCTATGGATATTCCAAGTTCTCCAGACAAAGAGAGTGGTTGGGGAGCTGCCACAAGTGAAATAGAAGGACTGGTAACAATAAGTGAGACAGAAGGATTGGTAATAGATACTTTTATGGATTTGAGGAAGGGAGAAAAAGCTCAAAAGGTGGTCACTCAGGAAGCATTCACACCAAGTCCAGGCAAATCCTTGAGCAGACGAAAGATGATGATAAAGGTTTTGAGGAGTCTAAGGAAAGAAAAAGAGGCTTGAGAGATGGTGACCAAGGAAGTCCTCACACCAAGTCCAGACCATTCCCTGAATGAACCAACATTATTAATAGAAATTGAGAGATTGAAACAAGAAATTGAAGAATACAAAATATTGGACAGGCATATCAAGGCAGAGAATGCAGAATTGAAGGAACAACATGCGGAGGTCTCTGCCAAACTTAACAAAGTCTTGCGATTGATCCATTACACTAGGGTGATCAAGAAGGAATTAAAGAATGAAGCTTCCGGTGTTAACATTTTGCAATCTGAGGAATGACAGAGGAGGGTCCAATTGTGCAGAAAGTATTTTGGGTATCAGTTGTTGATAACATTGCATGAGGACATGCAACATCTTCAGCATGGGGGAAATGTTGAGTCTCCATTTTGCCATAAGATAATACCCTATCTTACCCTCTATCTAAGTCTTTTTTCCTCTATTATAAACCTATACTGGACCATTCCCTCCCAAAATACATGCCTAATAGCTATGTCATGTCTACAAGAGGTAATTGGTGATTTAACGCATGTTTGTTTAACTTTCTTTAATTAATTCGATTAAAAGTGTTTTATTTTGTATAGTTCTAATAATTTGATTTATGAGCAGTCTATCCAACACTACCAGACACCATGTAATCCGGTACCGAATCCATTCCAGTACCCAAGATAGTTTTGATCTGGTACCAAGACATGCGTTATTCCGGTACTCCTTGCTCTGTTCTATTTCGGTACCAGACTCACGACTGTGTGCAATCTGGTACTAAAACCTCTGTTTCGGGATGTGCCAGTTGGACTTGGATAATGGTGGAAAGTTCAAGAAGACAGTTGGATAGAAGCATCCGAGTTAGTTCTCCAGTTGCAAGAGACTCCATCGCTCATGCACTTTGTGTCATGAGGATGGAGTCGACTCCTCAAAATTCGATGTAAATTTTAATTCTGGGATTTCCCGAACTGTTTAATGTTTATCCATACATATTGGTAGTCGGCTTACCTTATATAAGAAATGTTGTGTAGAAAGGAATGTAAAAAATATATGATAAGAATCAGACAGTATTTGCCGTCATCATTTATCAAGTAAAAGACTGTTGATCCAATTTACCAGTTGAATTAATACAGAAGACCTTTTATGTCAATTCTTGGATGTGAGTGAAAGTTTTATCCTGTTAACTCCTTAAGAGGTTCCTTGTTGGTTCGGCAAGGGCCCACCACCCCAACTAAGGTAAACCTCATTGTATATGTTCTGTGTGTTTGTGTGGATAGTTTACAGCAGCGTGTGTGTGTGATTAATCTTTAATTCATTCTCAGGATTGAGCATTGAGTTCATTATTTTGGATTGGTGTGTAACAGCAAGTGTTATATCGAATATACATTTTATTGTCCAGTGTTGCAGGTAGCTATCTCATGATTTGAAGTGTGGACTGATATTTTAAGCTTATGATTATAGTATCGCAGGGGACCAGGAGACTTTATCTTTTATCTACATGTGCTGTAATAAAGTCTTTCAGTCATACTGAATTTCCCTCATGCTAGTTTGATTGAGTTACATGAGATTGAAGTCGGCTTTTGTTTACAGAATGGTTGAAATTGATTGCTTTAATCATTACAGGAAACAAGCTTCTTAAAGTTCATCTTTTCAATACAAGTGCCTAACATGAACATACTTGTTTCTCTGAGACAACATTTCTTTGATTGACTGTTTGTCTGAGTTTCATTATCAGTTTTCTCTTTTAGGTTCAGAGGATATTTTGAAGTGTTTAGAGATCTTAGAAATGGAATTTTTATGTTATTAATTATTTACTATATGCAACAGACTTAGATAGGTTACTTGTTCTTGGCACATATGGTGTAACGAATCTTTCGATTATGAATCCTGGATTGACATTTAAATGAGTGTGAGATATGCAGTGAACATATTTACGCACCAACATTTTGGCGCCATTTCCAGGGAGTTGTAAACGGTAACAAGTAGATTTTTTAATTTTTTTTTCGTTTGATGAAGCATTGGATTGGATTTGAGGATAATCTGAGGGCGGAGAGAAGACGGTAAGACGAAAGGTAAGAACCTGCGCATCCACTTTGGTGGGGTTTCTCCAAATTCAGGTTGTCCTCCTACCTTTAATTAGGAATCTACGTTTTCATTGATTTCATTTTTTTATGAGTAGGTGTAGGGATAATAAAGGCAGATTTATTACTCCTAAAATCTCAAAAAAACCAGAAAAACAAACAACAAAGAAAACCCCCCCTTATACTAATTCATCAAAAACTCGTGCAGGAAAAATTCTTAGAGGAGAGAGCTCAAAGGCAGCCATTGCAGCAATAGAAAAAGGCACCAGATCCGAATCCACTGTTCAGATTACAAACAGAAGGCAACAAGAAAAGGAGACAGAACTGGCGACCCCATCCAGAAGAGAAACTGGAAAAGAAGCAGAGGTGATAATAGAAGAGGTTGCATCTGTTGTTGGAAGACTACACAAAACCTTGGAACAACTAGAGATACTAGAGAACTCGGTGGTGGAACCATCACTCAATGGAGAAAATTCACCACCACCCTACAGAGTGCTCGGAAACATAGCAGAAGAAGAGGGAAACTCAGCCAATGAAACAGAGACATTTGGATTCCCCATACTAGATATGGCTAAAGACGTTGTTATGAAGAACATTCCATTATCTTCACTTCCACATTTCAGAGGTATGTCGACAAAAGACCCTGACTCATTTTTATTTTAATTTGACATATTGTGTAGGAGCTATAACTACACAGATAATGCTCAAAAATTAAAACTTTTCCCAGCCACACTAAAAGATTTGGCACTATGGTGGTTCATGATCTTAGGGGAACACACAATTTTTTCTTGGGATGGTATGAAGGAGACCTTCCTCCAGAAATACCAAGATTACTGCAGACCTAGGGATGTTAGGAATGATATATTCAAAATGCAGCAATCAGAAGAAGAAAGCTTAGAAGACTACTTAGAAAGGTTCTTATACAATTACCAAAAGACTAAGCAGTTTTCCTTAGATACAGCTATAGTTAGGACTGTTTTTCTAAAGGGGGTGAGGGACGATTGCATTGAAGTGTTAAACCTTATGAGTTCCAGGGACATATACCAAAAACCATTTGCAGACATAGCAGAGTACTGTAAAAGATACTCTCGTAGTCAAGCTAAAACAGGGAAAAGTATAAGGGACCCTACCAACAGAATTGCTAAACCCACATCCGAAGGTGTCACAAGGATTGAGCTAGGAAACATATTAGAAAACTTTAAAATAGATATCCTACACACCATCAGTTCCCAACTAGATACCATGCAAATTAAAAGAAAACAAGAGGAAGAAAAAGTTGTGTTAGGAATCTTTTGTCATCAGTGTAGCAGGAAACACCTTGAAAAGGAATGCCCCCTTAATTTTATTGAACTCTGTGGGATTATCATGGAGGAACATCCTACTAATGAATTCCCTTCTCTCCCCAGACTCAAGGCTATGTTCAAGGGAGGAGGAGAACCTGAGACATCTTACCCCCCTAGGAGACCATGGAGACAACAAAACCCCAACATGTTTTCCGACCCAAGTACACAATACCCCCAACAACAATGGGTACCTCCCATGTCTTATCCTCAGTGGTCAACACAAACCCAACCTTGGCAACAGGGGTGGAGAGGACCTGTATATGGAAATGTCCCCTTTCAATTTTCCCACCTATCCACAATATCCTTCGAATATTTCACAGTTGCTCCCAGTTTTTAACCCCCCTTTTCTTCTTCCACCTCCACAACAACCACTTGCACTACCCATGAATCCAAATATGCAAAAACCAATGCAAGTTGCGATATCTCTGTGTATTTCTTTATTATATCTCTGCTCTCATTTCGTGCCGAAAATAATCAGGATCAGTGGTATCAGAGCAGGATGCTCTTGATCATTTTTTTAAGTGCATGTACCCGACGAGGTCTGAGTATAGCAAGTTGGGTCTCGAGCTTGTCTCTCTTGAATACAATCGCTCTTGCATGCCCAAGAAACCTTCCATGGCAGAAGAAAAGAAAAACAATAGAGAAAACAATCCTATCAATCTGTTGTTGGAGAAAGCTCTCACGCAACATAGGGATAAAATTATGGATAATTTTTCCCACATCCTTCAATGCATGTTGATAGAAACAGGCACATCTTCATTAAAAAACCACTTTGGAAGCACCTCTCCTTTCAAGGTACAGCTTAATTTTGATATTCTTTCATTTGAAGGTCAGATAGATGCAGATTCCCTAGACAAATGGTTAAATTTGTTAGAAGGTTATTTCTTTGTTCATAATTTTTCCGACAGGGAAAAGATAACCTTTGCACTCCTTAAAGCTCTCCCCCATGTCAAACATTGGTGGGAAACTTACTGGGAGAAAATTTCCACAGAGGAGTCTGGAATATATGGTGTCGAGCCCACTTAGGATTTTTTTGTGGATATGGTAAAGGAACAGTATTACCATGTTGGAAACTATGAGGACCAGTACATGAGATGGACCACACTGCGGTAAGAGAGGGGCCAAGTAGTTCCAGAGTTCACCAATACTTTCCATACCTTGCGCACCAAGAAGGGTATCAAAGACTCCAAATGGAATTTGGTTCTGAAATACCATGGGGCTCTACATAGATACATCCAAACTGAAATGGCTTTTCTGGACATCTCATCACTCGATGCTGCTTATAGATATGTCGTTAAAATCGAGCAGAAATTTAAGCACCAGAACAAATAGGATTTTGGGTCTGCAAATATGCAACAACCAAAGTATGATTAAGAGGGCCCTAATAAACAGTCTCCTTAAAACCAGTCTAGGCCACAGGAAAAGAAGGGTCACAGGAAGAAGAAGAAGGACACTGAAAAATGGTGCGATTTCCACAAAATCCTCTGGAAAAACACCAATGAATGTCGCTCAAAACAGTCATTGGTGGTCGAGATCAAAGACAAGGAGTCGAATCCTGATTTAGAATCTGATTCTAAAAATATTGGTAAAATACATAACATCAACATAGACCCCACTGCTATTGTCACGACCGCAGCAATTCAAACAGAAGAACCAACAGGTCCTGAAGAGGGGGAGCACATTTTTCATTCACAGATGTGGGTGAAGGGGACCCCACTGCATTTTATTTTCTATAGCAGAAGACAAAATAACCTCTTCTCAGCAGAGGTCGTTAAAGAGTTGGGATTGTTGACAACACCACACCCGTAGCGATACAACATCGGGTGGCTTCGCCAAGGACAAGATCTCTGTGTTAGCTAGCAGTGTTGATTGTCATACGGCATCCAACCCTTCAAGGATGAGGTATTATGTGATGTTTCCCCATTAGATGTCTGTGATGTTTTGTTGGGCCAGCCATATATGTGGAAGCACCATACTATTTGTGAGTCTCGACCCAGTAGTGTCATTTTTACTATAGGGATTCATATCTACAGAATACCAGAGGTAGTTCCAAATATTATCCCACTTAAATAGTGTCGCAAGGTAGTATCTCATACTACAAAATTCAGCTTCTTAATAATCTGTTCAAAAGGAGAACAAAAGGATACTGCAACCACTGCAGCCTCAGCCCAAGCACCTTCTATCCAACAGAAGTAGGTTGACAAAATTGCAGCAAAACGAAAAGATTCCTTCTGCACACAGTCATCTTAGATATCCCGACTGGTTGAAAAAAGTCAACCCCACCAGCAACAAGTTCGTCACAACCTTCCACGAACCAAGCAGCGCGACGTCTCCAACAAGGCAAGCAACTCACCAAGATTCAGATTAAGCAAACGCTTCCCTCTCTCCTCCAGGAACTTAATGCAATGGAGACCATTGCTTCCTAAGAAGAGAGTATTGGTCCAGGTGGATATCGGTGGCCACCCACCTATTCCACTGGCTCAAAAAATAGGTTTTCGACGGTTTTTCGGGTTCCAAACTTCTCGGGCTGTTTTGAGGCCCTAAACGAAGTTTTTTGGGGATTCGGGGTCGAGGCGATTGCCATTGGCAATTTCCTAGACTAGTCAAAAATCGTTCTTCTTAGTTAGACCTTTCCAACAGTGTATCGAGCGCCCCAAACGGAGATCGTATGCAAAAGTTACACCCCCGGGAAGTTTACGTATCAACTATCCCCATCGGGGCCCACAAACCTTTTGGATTTTCATCTTCCGGGGTTAGGGTTTTGGATTTTACTTATGTTGAAAAGGCCCTTAGAGCCTCATTGTAATAATATTCCTCTTGCGAATGCGAGTAGCCATCACATCTCTTCTTAGAGATAAGTTGCCACCATTCTAGCGAGTCTTTCACTCTGTATTTTTACAGTTTCTGTACATTTCTTTCATTAATAGAAATCGTGTATTATTGTATCTCTATGTGTATTGTTGCATCTCTCATACGTTTATGTTATATTATTAGATATCTGTGATATCTCTACGCATTTCTTTATTATATCTTTGCTCTCATTTCATGCCGAAAGTAATCTGGATCAGTGGTATCAGAGGAGGCTTCTCTTGATCGTTTTTTTCAGTGCATGTCCCCGACGAGGTCCGAGTATAGAAATTTGGGTCTCGAGCTTGTCTCTCTTGATGAAAATCACTCTCGCACACCCAAGAAATTCTCCATGATGGAAGAAAAGAAAAATGATGGAGCAGACGATCCTATCAATCTGTTTCTTGAGCAAGCTCTCACGCGACAGAGGGATGAAATGATGGAGAATTTTTCCCACATCCTTCAACGCCTATCGATAGCAATAGGCGCATCTTCATCAAACAAACACTTTGGAAGCACCTCTCCTTTCAAGGTATAGGTTAATTTCGATATTCCCGTATTTGAAGGTCAGATAGATGTGGATGCCCTAGACAAATGGTTAAATCTATTAGAAGGTTATTTCTCTGTTCATAATTTTTTTGACAGGGAAAATATCACCTTCGCACTCCTTAAAACTCTCCCCCGTGTCAAACAATGGTGGGAAACTTACTAGGATAAAAGTTCCACAGAGGATTCTAGAATATATGGGGTCGAGCCCACTTGGTATTTTTTTGTGGATGGGATAAAGGAACAGTATTACTCTGTTGGCAACTATGAGTACCGGTACATGAGATGGACCACACTGCGGCAAGAGAGGGGCCAAGCAATTTTGAAGTTCACCAATACCTTCCATACCTTTCGCACCAAGTTGGGTATCAAATACTCCGAACAAAATTTGGTTTTGAAATACCGTGAGGCTCTACATAGATACATCCAAACTGAAATGGATTTTCTGGACATCTCATCACTCGGTGTTGCTTATCAATATGTTGTTAAAATCGATCAGAAATTTAAGCACCAGAACAAACAGGAGTTTGGGTCTGCAAATCTGCAACAACCAAAGTATGATAAATACGGCCCTAATAAACAGTCTTTGAAAACCAGTCTAAGCCACAGGAAAAGAAGGGTCACGGGAAGATGAAGAAGGACGCCGAAAAATGGTGTGATGTCCACAAAATCCCCTAGAACAACACCAATGAATGTCACTCAAAACATTCATTGGTGGCGAAGATCAAAGACAAGGAGTCGAACCCTGATTTTGAATCTGATTCTGAAAATACTGGTAAAAGACGGATCATCGACGTAGACCCCACTGTTATTGTCATGACCGTAACAATTCAACTAGAAGAACCAACAGGTCCTAAAGAAGGGGAGCACCTTTTTCATTCACATATGTGGGTGAAGGTGACCCCACTGCATTTTATTGTTGATAGCGGAAGCCAGAAGAACCTCATATCAGCAGAGTTCGTCAAACATTTGGGATTGTCGACAACACCACACCCGCAGCCATACAACATTGAGTGGCTTTACCAAGGATGAGATATTTATGTCAACCAACAGTGTCGATTTTCATATGACATCCAGCCCTTCAAGGATGAGGTATTATGTGATGTTTCCCCACCGTATGTCTGTGATGTTTTGTTGGGCCATAAATATATGTGGAAGCACCATGCTATTTATGAGTCTTGACCCCATAGTGTCATTGTTACTCTAGGGGTCATCTCTACAGAATACCAGAGGTAGTTCCAACTATTGTCCCACCTAAAAAGTGTCGCAAGGTAGTATCTCATCCTACAAAATTCATCTTCTTCACAATCTGTTCAAAAGGGGAACAGAAGGATACTGCAACCACTG
>ML801008.1:82068-158905 GCA_009831015.1 Picea engelmannii
TCTTTGTTCATAATTTTTTCGATCGGGAAAATATCACCTTCGCACTCCTTAAATATCTCCCCCATGTCAAAAATTGGTGGGAAACTTACTGGGAGCAAAGTTCCACAGAGGAGCCTGGAATATATGGGCTGAGCCCACTTGGGATTTTTTTGTGGATGCGGTAAAGAAACAATATTACCCTGTTGGAAACTATGAGAACCAGTACATGAGATAGACCACACTACGGCAAGAGAGGGGCCAAGAAGTTTCGGAGTTCACCAATACCTTCCATACCTTGCGCACCAAGTTGGGTATCAAAGACTCTGAAATAAATTTGGTTCTGAAATACTGTGGGCCTCTACATAGATACATCCAAACTGAAATGGATATTCTGGACATCCCATCACTCGGTGTTGCTTATCGATATGTTGTTTAAATTGAGCAGAAATTTAAGCACTAGAACAAACGGGAGTTTCAGTCTGCAAATATGCAACAACCAAAGTATGATAAAGACGACCCTAATAAACAGTCTCCCAAGAACCAGTCTAAGCCATAGGAAAATAAGGGTCACAGGAAGACGAATAAGGACACCATAAAATGGTGCGATTTCCACAAAATCCCCTGGAACAACACCAATGAATGTCGCTCAAAACAATAATTGGTGGTCGATATCAAACACAAGGAGTCAAACCTTGATTCAAAATCTGATTCTGAAAATACTGGTAAAAGACAGATCATTGACACACACCCCATTGCTATTGTCATGACCACAACAATTCAACCAAAAGAACCAACAGGTCCTAAAGAGGGGGGGTGCCTTTTTCATTCACAGATGTGGGTGAAGGGGAACCCACTGCATTTTATTATTGATAGCAGAATCCAGAAGAACCTCATCTCAGCAGAGGTCGTCAAACAGTTGGGATTGTCGACAACACCACAACCGCAGCCATAAAACATTAGGTGGCTTCGCCAAGGACGAGATCTCTGTGTCATCCAGCAGTGTCGATTGTCATATGGCATCCAACCCTTCAAGAATGAGGTATTATGTGATGTTTTGATGGGTGCGACGTCTCCAGCAAGGCAAGCAACTCACCAAGATTCAGATTCAGTAAACGCTTCCCTCTCTCCCCCGGTAAATCAACACAATGGAGACCATTGCTTCCTAAGGAGGGAGGGTTGATCTAGGTGGGTATCGTTGGCCACCCACCTATTCCACGGGCTCGAAAAATAGGTTTCATATTGGCATTATTTCGGGTTCCAAACTTTTGGGGCCATTTTGAGGCCCTAAACGGAGTTTTTTGGGGATTTGGGGTCTATGAGAATACATAAGGGACTTGCCTAGACAAGTTGAAAATCATTCTTCTCAGTTATACCTTTCCAATGGTGTATCAAGTGCCCTAAACGGATATTGTATGAAAAAGTTACGTCCCCGGGAAGTTGACGTATCAACTACCCCCATTGGGGCCCGCATACCTTTTGGCTTTTCATCTTCCATGGTTAGGGTTTTGGATTTTACTTATGTTAAAAAGGCCTTTAGAGCCTCATTGTAATAATCATCTTCTTGCGAATGTGAGTAGTTGTCACATCTCTTCTCAGAGATAAGCTGCCACCATTCTAGAAAGTCTTTCACTCTGTATTTTTACAGTCTTTGTACATTTCTTTCATTAATAAAAATCGTGTATTACTGTATCTCTATATTTATTGTTGCATCTCTGATACATTTATGTTATATTATTGGATATCTGCGATATCTCTATGCATTTATTTATTATATCTCTGCTCTCACTTCGTGACGAAAATAATCTGGAACAGTGGTATCATAGCAGGTTGCTCTTAATCATTTTTTTCAGTGCATGTCTCGACGAGTTCCGAGTATAGCAAGTTGGGTCTTGACCTTGTATCTCTTGAAGACAATCACTCTCTCACACCCAAGAAACCCTCCATGGAGGAAGAAAAGAAAAATGACGGAGCAGACGATCCTATCAATTTGTTGCTTATGCAAGCTCTCATGCGACAGAGGGACGAAATGATGGAGAACTATTCCCACACCCTTCAACGCCTACCGATATAAATAGGAGCATATTCATCAAACAACCACTTTGGAAGCTTCTCTCCTTTCAAGTTATAGGTTAATTTTTATTTTCCCGTATTTCAAGGTTAGATAAATGCGGATGCCCTAGAAAAATGGTCAAATCTATTAGAAGGTTATTTATTTTTTCATAATTTTTCCGACAGGGAAAATATCACCTTCGCACTCCTTAAAGCTCTCCCCCATGTCAAACATTGGTGGGAAAATTACTGGGAGAAAAGTTCCACAGAGGAGTCTAGAATATATGGGGTCGAGCCCACTTGGGATTTTTTTGTGGATGCGGTAAAAGGAACAGTATTACCCTGTTGGAAACTATCAGGACCAGTACATGAGATGGACCACACTGCAGAAAAAGAGGGGCCAAGAAGTTCTGGAGTTCACCAATACCTTCCATACCTTGGGCATCAAGCTGGGTATCAAAGACTCTGAACGACATTTGGTTCTGAAATATTGTGGGGCTTTACACAGATACATCCAAACTGAAATGGATTTTTTGGACATCTCATCACTCAGTGTTGCTTATCGATATGTTGTTAAAATTGAGAAGAAATTTAAGCACCAGAACAAATGGAAGTTTGGGTCTGCAAATATGCAACAACCAAAGTGTGATAAAGACGGCCGTAATAAACAATCTCCCGAAAACCAATCTAAGCCACAGGAAAAGAAGGGTCACGGGAAGACAAAGAAGGACATCGAAAAATGGTGCAATTTCCACAAACGCCCATGGCACAACACCAATGAATGTCTCCCAAAAAAATCATTGGTGGCCGATATCAAAGACAAGGAGTCGAACCCTGATTCAGAATCTGATTCTGAAAATACTAGTAAAATACGGATCATCGACACAGAACCCATTGCTATTGTCACGACCGAAGCAATTCAACCAGAAGAACCAATAGGTCCTGAATATGGGGAGCGCCTTTTTCATTCACAGATGTGGGTGAAGGGAACCCCACTACATTTTATTGTTGATAGAAAAATCCAGAAGAACCTCATCTCAACAGAGGTCATCAAACAGTTGGAATTTTCGACAACACCACGCCCGCAGCCATACAACATTGGGTGGCTTCGCCAAGGATGAGATATATGTGTCAGCCTACAGTGTCAATTGTCATACGACATCCAGCCCTTCAAGGATGAGGTATTATGTGATGTTTCCCCACTGTATGTCTGTGATGTTTTTTTGGGCCAACCATATATGTGGAAGCGCCATGCTATTTATGAGTCTCAACCTCGCAGTGTCATTATTACTCTAGTGGGTCATCTCTACAGAATACCAGAGGTAGTTCCAACTATTCTCCCACCTAAACAGTGTCGCAAGGTAGTATCTCATACTACAAAATTCATCTTCTTCACAATCTGTTCAAAAGGGGAACAAAAGGATACTGCAACCATTGCAACCTCGACCCAAGCACCTTCTATCCAACATAAGCAGGTCAATAAGATTGCAACAAAATGCAAAGATTCCTTCTGCACATAGTCATCTAAGATATCTCCACTAGTTGAACAGAGTCAATCCCACCAGCAACAGGTTCGTGATAGCCTTCCACAAACCGAGCAACGCGATGTCTCCAGCAAGGCAAACAACTCACCAAGATCAACGCGACGTCTTTCACTCCGTATTTTTACAGTCTCTGTGCATTTCTTTCATTAATAGAAATCATGTATTATTGTATCTCTATGTTTATTGTTGCATCTCTGATAAATTCCAGTTATATTATTTGATATCTGCAATATCTCTATGCATTTCTTGATCATATCTCTTCTCTCATTTCATGCCAAAAATAATACAGATCAGTGGTATCAGAGTAGGTTGCTCTTGATCATTTTTTTCAGTGCATGTCCCCGACGAGGTCTGAGTATTGCAAGTTGGGTCTCGAGCTTGTCTCTCAAAACAGTCATTGGTGGTCGAGATCAAAGACAAGGAGTCGAACCCTGATTCATAATTTGATTCTAAAAATATTGGTAAAAGATGGATCATCAATGCAGACCCCACTGTTGTTGTCGCGACCGCAACAATTCAACCAGAAGAACCAACAGGCCCTGAAGAGGTGGAGTGCCTTTTTCATTCACAGATGTGGGTGAAGGGGACCCCGCTTCATTTTATTGTTGATAGAGGAAGCCAGAAGAACCTCATCTCAGCAAAGGTCGTCAAACAGTTGGGATTGTCGACAACACCAAACCTTCAGCCATACAACATCAGGTGGCTTCGCCAAGGACGAGATCTTAGTGTCAGCCAGTAGTGTTGATTGTCATACAGAATCCAACCCTTCAAGGATGAGGTATTATGTGATGTTTCCCCACTGGATGTCTATGTGTTTTATTGAGCCATCCATATATGTGGAAGCACCATGCTATTTATGAGTCTCGACCCCGTAGTGTCATTGTTACTCTAGGGGTCATATCTGCAGAATACCATAGGTAGTTCCAACTATTGTCCCACCTAAACAGTGTCACAAGGTAGTATCTCATACTACAAAATTCAAATTCTACACAATTTGTTCAAAAGAGGAACAGAAGGATACTGCAACCACTGCAGCCTCGGCCCAAGCACCTTCTATCAAACAGAAGCAGGTCTACAAGATTGCAACAAAACGCAAAGATTCCTTTTGCACACAATCATATCAGATATCCCGACTGGTTGAATAGATTCAACCCCACCAACAATAGGTTCATGACAGACTTCCACAAACCGAGCAGCGCGATGTCTCCAGCGAGGCAAGTATCTCACCAAGATTCAAATTCAGCAAAAGCTTCCCTCTCTGCCCTGAGAAATCAACGTAATGGAGGCCATTTCTTCATAAGGAGGGAGGTTTGATCCAGGTGGATATCGGTGGCCACCCACCTATTCCACGGGCTCGAAAAACAGTTTTCCATCTTGGCAGTTTTTCAGGTTCCAAACTTCTGAGGCCGTTTTGAGGCCCTAAACAACATTTTTGGGGAATTTGGGGTCCAATATATTGCTTAAATCATTGTCTTATGCTAGTTGGAAATCGTTATTCTCAGTTATACCTTTCCAACGGTGTATCAAGCGCCCCAAACGGAGATCGCATGCAAAAGTTATGCCCCCCGGAAGTTGACGTATCAACTAACCCCATCGGGGCCCGTAAACCTTTTGGCTTTTCATCTTCCAGTGTTAGGGTTTCGGATTTTATTTATATTAAAAAATCCCTTAGAGCCTCATTGTAATAAGCATATTCTTGTGAATGCGAGTAGCCATCGTATCTCTTCTCATAGATAAGCTGTCACCATTCTAGCAAGTCTTTCACTTTGTATTTTTACAGTCTCTGTACATTTATTTCATTAATAGAAATCATGTATTACTATATCTCTGTGTTTAATGTTGCATCTTGGATACATTTATGTTATATTATTGGATATCTATGATATCTATGTTCATTTATTTATTATATCTTTGCTCTCATTTCGTGCCAAAAATAATCTGGATCAGTGGTATCAGAGCAAACTGCTCTTTATCGTTTTTTCAGTGCATGTCCTCGACGAGGTGAGAGTATAGCAAGTTGGGTCTAGAGCTTGTATCTCTTGAATACAATCACTCCTACATGCCCAAGAAACCATCCATGGCAGAAGAAAATAAAAACGATGAAGAAGATGATCTTATCAATCCATTTCTTGAGCAAGCTCTCACGCGACAGAGGGATGAAATGATGGAGAATTTTTCCCACATCCTTCAACTCCCTTCGATAGCAACAGATGCATATTCATCAAACAACCACTTTGGAAGCACCTCTCCTTTCAAGGTACAGGTTAATTTTTATATTCATGTATTTGAAGGTCAGATAGATGCGGATGCCCTAGACAAATGGTTAAATTTGTTAGAAGGTTATTTCTCTGTTCATAATTTTTCCGACAGGGAAAAGATCACCTTCACACTCCTTAAATCTCTCCCCCATGTCAAACATTGGTGGGAAACTTACTAGGAGAAAAGTTCCACAAAGGATTTTGGAATATATGGGGTCGAGCCCACTTGGGATTTTTTTGTGGATGTGGTAATGGAACAATATTACTCTATTGGAAACTATGAGGACTAGTACATGAGATGGACCACACTGCAGTAAGAGAAGAGCCAAGAAGTTACAGATTTCACCAATACCTTCCATTCCTTGTGCACCAAGATGGGTATCAAAGACTCTGAATGAAATTTGGTTCTGAAATGTTGTGGGGATCTACACAAATACATCCAAACTGAAATGGATTTTCTGGACATCTCATCACTCAGTGTTGCTTATCAATATGATGTTAAAATCGAGTAGAAATTTAAGCACCAGAAAAAATGGGAGTTTGGGTATGTTGGCCCTTGACCAAGTTTTGGATATCCTTGGTCATGTTTGACCTATTTTGGGACTTCGACAGGCTGGTCGAAGGCGGAGCGCAAATCGAAGAAGAGATCATGGGATCTTGGCCCCTTTTTAGGGAAGTTTTTGGGATTAGGGTTTATGTAACGGGTATGGGATGTCGGCCCACAGGTTTAACCATGTTTAGGCCCATTTTGTAATGTATAAATAGATAGCTAGGCGATGTAAGTAGAGAGCTCGTGAAGTCTAAGGCCAATGTGCTAAGTGTAAATAGTTGTGGATGCTTTGTGCATGCTATGTGTTAAGAACTTGCAGAGCTAAGTGAAAGTGATTGTAAGAAGCTTGTGTATAGACCGTAAGAAGGCTTTGTGCTTAAACCTAGCTCGGGGAAGGAGGATTTGACGAGGTGTGCACATATCTCCTATCCTATGCAGAGTGGGTTTTGAGGCTTTGTGCATGTAAGGAGATTGACAGAAGATAATAAAGAAGATGAAGAGTTGGTAGATGTAGCCCCACACTGGGGTGAACCGCATATCTCATGTGTTATGGTTGTTTTTTGCATTATGGTTGTATGGTAGTGATGTGATTTATGCTTAGTGTTGATATCTTTATGTATGATGCATCTAGTATAATAGCTTAGTGATTGGTAAGGTGAATGAATGTTAGATCTGATCTATCTCTCCATGTTAAGTGCTTGAATGTGTTAGATCTTGTTGAATACTGCATTGCTCTGTAATTAGGGTTTTGATCTACGATGTGAATAAAGGTTAAATACTCATGAATGTTAACTGCTAAGTGCTTTGTTAGAGTGGTGTGATCACGGATCTGTGTCCCAGCTAGGTTGTAGACATTTGAGTCCTGCAACCACCCCTGCCTCTACCTCGGGTGAGACTTCATCTGCTTCATAGGTGTTTCCGAAAGGGTCGGTAGTTAGGGTTTTGTTGGTGCGTTGTTGAAGCGCTGAACCCTGGGTCTTCCCCTGTGCCAAAAAATGGTTTTGTTGCCGGGACCTGAAACTGTGATTGCTGGGAACTAAAGAAAAGAAATATTTGTGTGTAGATCTGCTACTTTAGTGCGCATTATTCTACTTGACTTGTGAAGCTCTATGCTAAGAAGATAAATATGATCTGAAGAAAAGAGGTAAGATCTTGAAGCTTTGTTCTTTGAGAAATGTAAGATAAGTGAAACTTTTTGTTTCGAAAGAATGGATATAGGTATGTTTGATAAATTTTGTCCTAATCTGAAAACTAGGGCACAATTAGACGAAATAAGATTTGATTTGAATAGATCTGATAGAAATAATGAAAGGTATGTTATCCCTATGCATAGAAAGAATGTTTGGACTAAAAAATGGATGCAGGATCCTAGAAAGATTTTTTTGCAGGTTAGTTACTGTGACCCTAGTGCGCAGTACAGGAAAAGTTGGGGATCATTTAAGAGAAAGAGAGGATTAACCCTTTGTTACAGTTGCAAAAGACCGGGACATATTGCTAAGGAATGCCCTGGTAGAAGACCTAGTTGTCTTTGTTGTAAAGATATGGACCATGGAGTTTTGGATTGTCCTAGAATGATTGCTAAAGTTGAAAAGATGAATATGAAACAAGAAAAATATGAGACATGCCAAGAAACTAAGGATATGATAGATACCTAGAAAGAATCAGAGATTGTATTACTATAGATGAAAGAAACCTTGAATGACCACAGAAATATCAACTTATCAAAGGTCTTAAAAGAAAAAGAATACATAGAAACAAGAATAGGATATTACAACATAGACTGTATCCTGGATGAGGAAACACGGGTGAATATCATGACAGAAAGAACTTGGGAAATTTTGGGAAAGCCTGCTATGGTTCCTTCATTAAGAGGAATAGGATTATTTAGAGGAAAGTTGATAACCCTATGTAGAAGACTTACTCAGATATCTATGAGTGCTCATGGCACTTAGACAGAAGAAGAATTTGAGATCGTTAAGTTTGTTGAGAACAGTGCCCCATTTGCTATATTGCTAGGAAAAACCTAGATTGAGAAAGATCAGATACGAAGGAAACAAGAAGTGGGGGATCTAGAACAAAAAAAGAAAGAAATAAGAGATTTCATGGCTAGGAGAATAGTGCACTTACTGGAAGAACAAGAGAACCAGTCGAAGCTTCTAAAGACCAAAGATATGGATGTCGAAGTTGAAAGGACATAGGAAGACTGGAGACAATTGTCTGTACAAGAGAGTAGAGTACCTACCCCAGAAAGAGAAGAAGTATTACCCTTGAATCCTATGAAAGACCCTCCACGGTGCGAATTTATCATGCCAAGAGGAGATAAGAATGATAATGGAAAGAGAAAACCAATGATTCATATCATAGGAAAGAAGGCTAGAAATCTCAGTAGGAAGAGGGAAAAGTTAGAAAAATTACAAGAAGCTCTAGAAAGAACTTCACAAAAGGAAGGTTTCCAAAATTTGAACTTCGTCGGAATATCAGTACAACACAGGTTGGCACTTTTCCATGGTGGAGAAATATAACCATTGGAGTCATTATGACTATTAGATCGATGCTCCCGAATGGTTAGGAAAGCAGTTATGGCCTGAAAGTTCGCCATTGGACCGTTGGGACCGCGCCATAATAGATGGAATTGCATTGAATAAGGATTTGTGACCCGTTGAAAGAAACCGTTACGGTGTTATCTATTTATCATGTCGAGCGTTGCACCAAGAACACTTTTGCCAATTGTGATTATCTAATCCCATAGAGAAGTAGTTGATTTTGTGCAGTGATCATTGAGACCTCGCCATCTATTCTATTACATTGAGTATTGTTCACCGACCTGAGATATCAGATCTCGAGTGTGCATGTCGGATGAAATTAGCACAGCAGAAAAAGTTGTCGAAGAGATTCTAATAGACCTCATGGCCGAGAAGGTGATTTTCGCAGGCATCCAAGACTCATCGACGTGAGGAGTGCAAGCCTCGACATCAAATGCTCGTGGATCTGGACCATCCCAAGCTGTGACCGAGTAAAGAACCAAGCATCGTGATGACTTGGCAAATGTGAAGCTAATTCCATCTATCCTACCTGAATACATCCCACCCCTGGCTGGTGTGGTGAGTCATGACAGTGTCCCGAGGGACTTCGAATACACAGTCATCATTGCATACCTTCCGAAGGGAATACAAGTAGTCAGACCACAATTGGAGAGGATTCCAACCTTGAAGATCAATGATTATAACCTAGGATATCGCAAGAGATATGGCATGCTCACACCTCACAAATATTTGACCAAGACGAAGGGGAAGAAATCAAATATCATCCCCCAACAGTGGACTATGGATCGCGAGGTCCACTATCTTGAACGTGATGAAGATACCACATTTTGGAAGGCACAAGGAGGTTAGCGTGTGTGTTAAGCTCTTGTTGTCGTGCTTCCATGGCGAGTATCTAGGGTTGGACAGACACATCACCATCGATCCGATGATGATCCACAGAATCACCGAATTAATCATGTAGGGACCAGACACGCAAGACTTTTATCCAGGGAAGGCTTCAGACCGCGCCCTGGCACAGAAGATCAAAGACACCTACGATGATGTAGAGAAAGGGACGTGAGGCTACAAGGTAGCTTCCATTCAGAATGGCGTAGTGTGCCATGCTTTATAGTTTATTATTGGTAAGCTAGTAAGAAAGAACAGACCCACGCAGGTCACAAGGTTTGTCGTTGACCTCACAGGAAAATGCATGGAAGGACTATAGATGAACTGGGCTAGTTACTTAGTCAACCAGTTAGAATTGGATTGTCACAAACCTCAGTGTTGAGTCTCCATTTTGCCATAAGATAATACCCTATCTTACCCTCTATCTAAGTCTGTTTTCCTCTGTTATAAACCTATACTGGACTATTCCCTCCCAAAATACATGCCTAATAGTTATGTCATGTCTACAAGAGGTAATTGGTGATTTAAAGCATGTTTGTTTAACTTTATTTAATTAATTCGATTAAAAGTGTTTTATTTTGTATAGTTATAATAATTTGATTTATGAGCAGTCTATCCAGCACTACCAAACACCATGTAATCCGGTACCGAATCCATTCTGGTACCCAAGAATGTTTTGATCCGGTACCAAGACGTGCGCTATTACGGTACTCCTTGCTCTGTTCTATTCTGGTACCAGACTCGCGACTGTGTGCAATCTGGTACTAAAACCTCTGTTTCGGGATGCGCTAGTTGGACTTGGATAATGGTGGAAGGTTTGAGAATACGGTTGGATAGAAGCGTCTGAGTTAGTTCTCCAGTTGCAAGAGACTCCATCGCTCATGCACTTCGTGTCATGAGGATGGAGTCAACTCAAAATTCGAAGTAAATCTTAATTCTGGGATTTCCTGAACTGTTCAATGTTTATCCATACATATTGGTAGTATCGTCTTACCTTATATAAGGAATGTTGTGTAGAAAGGAATGTAAAAAACATACGATAAGAATCAAACAGTATTTGTCGTCATCATGTATGAAGTAAAAGACTGTTGATCCAATTTACCAATTGAATTAATACAGAAGATATTTTATGTCAATTCTTGGATGTGAGTGAAAGTTTTAGCCTGTTAACTCCTTAAGAGGTTCCTTGTTGGTTCGGCAAGGGTCCACTGCCCCAACTAAGGTAAACCTCATTGTATACGTTCTGTGTGTTTGTGTGGATAGTTTACAACAACGTGTGTGTGTGATTAATCTTTAATTCATTCTCATGATTGAGCATCAAGTTCATTATTTTGGATTGGTGTGTAACAGAAAGTGTTATATCGAATATACATTTTATTATCCAGTGTTGTAGGTAGTTATCTCATGATTTGAAGTGTGGACTGATATTTTAAGCTTATGATTATAGTATCACAGGGGACCAGGAGACTTTATCTTTTATCTACACGTGCTGTAATAAAGTCTTTCAGTCATACTGAATTCCCCTCGTGATGGTTTGATTGAGTTACATGAGATTGAAGTCGGCTTTTGTTTACACAATGGTTTTAATTGATTTTTGTAATCGTTACAGGAAACAAGCTTCTTAAAGTTCATCTTTTCAATACAAGTGCCTAACATGAACAGACCTGTTTCTCTAAGACAACATTTCTTTGATTGACTGTTTGTCTGAGTTTCATTATCAGTTTTCTCTTTTAGGTTCAGAGGATATTTTGAAGTGTTTAGAGATCTTAGAAATGGAATTTTTATGTTATTAATTATTTCCTATATGCAACAGACTTAGATAGGTTACTTGTTCTCGACACATATGGTGTAACGACTCTTTCAAATACGAATCCCGTATTGACATTTAAATGAGTGTGAGATATACAGTGAACATATTTATGCACCAACATTTTGGCGTCGTTGTCGGGGAGTTGTAAACGGTAATAGGTAGCATATTTTTTTATTTTTTTGGTTTGATGAAGCATTGGATTGGATTTGAGGATAATCTGAGGGTGGAGAGAAGATGGTAATACGAAGGGTAAGAACCTGCGCATCCACTTTGGTGGGGTTGATCCAAAGTTAGGTTTTCCTCCTACCTTTAATTAGGAATCGGTGTTTTCATTGATTTCATTTTTTTATGAGTAGGTATAGGGATAATAAAGGCATATTTATTGCTCCTAAAATCTCAGAAAAACCAGAAAAACAAACAACAAAGAAAACCCCCCCTTATACTAATTCACCAAAAACTCATGTAGGAAAAATTCTTAGAGGAGAGAACTCAAAGGCAGCCATTGCAGCAACAGAAAAAGGCACCAGATCCAAAGCCACTGTTCAGATTACAAACAAAAGGCAGCAAGAAAAGGAGACAGCACTGGCAACCCCATCCAGAAGAGAAACTGGAAAAGAAGCAGAGGTGATAATAGAAGAGGTTGCATCTGTTGTTGGAAGACCACACAAAACCTTGGAACATCTAGAGATACTAGAGAACCCGGTGGTGGAACCATCACTTAGTGGAGAAAATTCACCACCTCCCTACAGAGTGCTCGGAAACATGGTAGAAGAAGAGGGAAACTCAGCCAATGAAACAGAGACATTTGGATTCCCCATACTAGATATGGCTAAAGACGTTTCTATGAAGAACATTCCATTATCTTCACTTCTGCATTTTAGAGGTATGTCGACAGAAGACCCTGACTCATTTTTATTTGAATTTGACATATTGTGTAGGAGCTATAACTACACAGATAATGCTCAAAAATTAAAACTTTTCCCAGCCACACTAAAAGATTCGGCACTACGGTGGTTCATGAGCTTAGGGGAACACACAATTTTGTCTTGGGATGGTATGAAGGAGACCTTCCTCCAGAAATACCAGGATTATTACAAACCTAGGGATGTTAGGAATGATATATTCAAAATGCAGCAATCAGAAGAAGAAATCTTAGAAGACTACTTAGAAAGGTTCTTATACAATTACCAAAAGACTAAGCAGTTTTCCTTAGATACAGCTACAGTTAGGACTGTTTTTCTAAAGGGGGTGAGGGACAATTGCATTGAAGTGTTAAACCTTATGAGTTTTGGGGACATATACCAAAAATCATTTTCATACATAGCAAAGTACTGTAAAAGATACTCTCGCGGTCAAGCTAAAACAAGGAAAAGTATAAGGGACCCTACCAACAGAATTGCTAAATCCACATCCGGAGGTGTCACAAGGATTGAGCTAGGAAATCTATTAGAAAATTTTAAAACGGATATTCTACACACCATTAGTTCCCAACTAGATACCATGCAAATTAAAAGAAAACAAGAGGAAGAAAAAGTTTTGTTAGCAATCTTTTGTCATCAATGTAGGAGGAAACACCCTGAAAAGGAATGCCCCCTTAATGTTATTGAACTCTGTGGGATTTTCACAGAGGACCATCCTACTAATGAACTCCCTTCTCTCCCCGGACTCAAGGCTATGTTCAGGGGATGAGGAAAACCTGAGACATCTTACCCCCCTAGGAGACCATGGAGACAACGAAACCCCAGCATGTTTGTCGACCCAAGTACACAATACCCCCAACAGTAATGGGTACCTCCCATGTCTTATCCTCAGTGGTCAACACAAACCCAACCTTGGCAACAGGGGTGGAGAGGACCTATATATGGAAATGTCCCCTTTCAACCAACAAATTTTCCCACCTATCCACAATATCCTTTGAATATTTCACAGTTGCTCCCAGTTTTTAACCCCCCTTCTCTTCTTCCACCTCCACAACAACCACTTGCACTACCCATGAATCCAAATATGAAACAACCAATGCAATTTGCACCCATCCAAAACCCTCCTCGACCTACTCATATTCCTACACAACCTATCCCTAACCCAAATAACAGACTGACACAACCTATACAAAACATTGAAGTACAAACCTTTCCTACATATGTAATAACGCCAGCTTCATTTAATGGAATTGAATTAAGGTCAGGAAGGATTGTAAACAAAACAAATCCCACTATGTTCATTCAAGAGGAACACGTGCATAGTCACACAAACCAAAAGGAACAAATAGGTGCCCAAATGGTTCAAAGAGAAGAACAGATGACTGATCCAATGATCAAAGAAAGAAACACTCTAGTACCACAAGAAATCCCTTCTCCCAACTCCTTTGCAGAAAAAACACCCCATGAAGTGAATCCTCCTTACCCAGAAAGGTTGCTCATAAAGAAAACCGAGGAACCTCTAGAACATAATCTAGAGACTTAACTTCAGAATATATGAGTAAGATCCCACTACTACAGGCCATTAAAGACATACCTATCTATGCTAAAATTGTAAGATACCTTTGCATTAAAAATCCAGGGAGAAAGAGGAAAGAGCCTCCTATCATACGGGTGGTAGGACAGTTATCCGAGTTTATAACATAAATTCCTTCCAAGTATAGTGATCTAGGGAACCCAGTGGTAACCATAGAAATCAATGGTGTTGCCTTGCCTAACACATTGATTGATCTAGGGGCAGCAATAAATGTGATGTCAGTAAACACTATCAAAACACTGCAACTAGATCACTTAAGACCTACACAAACTTTGCTAGAGCTTGCAGATAAATTAGTCATCACCCAAGCAGGAAGTTTAGATGCTATAACAATGACATTGGCCTCTTGGGAATACCCTGTGGATTTCTCGGTAATCCATCCCAAATCCCCCAAACCAGGACACACAGTGGTACTAGGCCAACCTTGGTTAGCCACTGTTGATGCATTCATCAGTTGTCGATCTGGAGAAATGACAATTTCCAATGGCACTCAAAGTCAGAAACTTATCCTTTTCCCCCCACCCAACCAGCCACGGAAGTCCCTCTCTGGTTGGAGAATCCGTATGGGGAGGAGGACTGTACCCATCCCTTGTTGACACTTGAACAGGTAAAAGGAGTACAAGAACACTCTGAAGAAAAAATCCTAAGTCTATTCTTGGCTGCTTCGGCATGCATTGACTATCGCGAATCTTTCCCCAACTACACACACATCTTTAGCCCTGAATTTCAAGAAATTTGGCACCCTTCTACTTCTACAACAACCACTCTTTTTCAAATAGAGGAAGGGAAGGAATCTACTGTCCAAGATGTAGAAATCAGGCCTGGGAAGTCCCTATATATCAATGCCAGCCTAGAAACAGATCAACAACAAAAGTTGCTACAAATGATTCAAGGGGAATCCAATGTGTTTGCATGGCATTACTCTGACATGAAAGGGATCCACCTAGATACATGTATGCATCATATTTACACTAACGATCAAATCAAACCTATCCGACAACCCCAAAGAAGAATGAACCCGGCCTTGAAAGATATAGTAAAGGAAGAACTCCAAAAACTTCTACAAGCCAATTTCATTTACCCTATCTCAGATAGCAAATGGGTCTCCCCATTAGTTATTGTACCAAAGAAAAATGGGAAATTGAGGATCTGTGTGGACTTTAGAGAACTAAACAAGGCCACCTATAGAGACTACTTCCCTTTACCTTTCATAGATCAGGTCTTGGATACTTTATCTGGGAAGAGGTACTTTTCTTTTCTGGATGGGTTTAGTGGCTACAACCAAATACAAATTTCACCATAAGACCAGGATAAGACCACATTCACCTGCCCTTGGGGAACCTATGCTTATAGGGTTCTCCCCTTTCAGTTATGTAATTCCCCTGCTACCTTTCAGAGGGTTGTCTTGGCTATTTTCTCTAATCTAACCAATGATTGTGTGGAAGTCTACATGGATGACTTCACGGTATATGGGAATGATTTCCAACAGGCATTGGATAATTTAAAGAAGGTATTGGTTAGATGTAGAGAGACCAACCTCTCACTTAGTCACAAAAAATCAAGAATGATGCTTACTGAAGGAATCGTTCTAGGTCACCACATCTCTAGTACCGGAATAAGAGTGGACCCTACCAAAATCGACATTATTTCCCAAATTAAGATCCCTAGTTCACAAAAGGAAATCAGAAGTTTATTAGGGCATGTCGGCTACTATAGGAGGTTTATTCAAAATTTTACAAACCTAGTTGCCCCCCTTTTCAAACTACTAACGAAATATGTTGAATTCTGTTGGGATGAGCAATGCCAAATCTCTTTTGAAATATTAAAAACAAAACTGTCAAGTGCTCCTACTCTGAGAGGTCCAGACTAGTCTCTTCCTTTCCATATCTGTACAGATGCCTCAGATACTACTTTGGGAGCTGTATTAGGACAAAGGGAAGGGTAGATTCCTTATGCTATATATATTGTGTTAGTAAGAACCTCTCACCTGCTGAAGCAAACTATATTATCACAGAGAAAGAATTCTTATCAGTAGTACATGCCATCAACAAGTTTAGACACTATATAATAGGATACGAAGTTTTTGTGCACACAGATCACTCAGCTATCATATTTCTAATGAATAAACCTGTTACAAATGCTAGAATAACTAGATGGATCTTGTTACTACAAGAATTTAATATCACTATTATAGATAGACCTGGAGGAGATAACTTGGTTGTTGATTTTTTGTCTAGGCTTATCCATACAAGTGATAGTACTCCAATAGATGATGATTTTTCGGATGAGAATTTATTTGCTATTTCTAATTTCAACCCTTGGTATGCATATGTAGCCAACTATTTGGTAACCGACAAGCTGCCTCAAGGTATGAAATCTAGAGAAAAACAGAGAATCATTCAGCTAAGTGCCAATTATATGTGGCATGAAGATACCCTATACCGAACAGGACCTGATTTGGTAATCAGAAGATGTGTCTGGGAAGATGAAATGTAGGATATCTTTAGAGCCTGCCATGATGGCCCATGTGGTGGCCACTTTGCTGACAAAAGGAAAGCTTACAAAATCTTACAATCTGGCTATTATTGGCCGACCATTTTTAAAGATGCAAAGAAATACATGGCCAGCTGTGATGATTGCCAAAGAATGGGAAGACCTACATCAGTTGATGAAATGCCACTCCAAGCCCAAGTAGTAATCGAACCCTTTGAAAAATAGGCCTTAGATTTTGTAGGACCTATCAATCCCATGTCTTGGAAGAAAAAGTACATATTAGTTTGCACAGACTATGTAACAAAATGGGTAGAAGCCAAGGCCCTGTATTCAGCCAATGAACAATCTGTTGTAGATTTTCTCTTTGAGGAAATTTTCACTCATTTCGGGGTACCTCGGGAGATAGTCATTGATCAAGGAACACAATTCACCTCAAATTTGGTTAAGGCCCTTACCAAACAATACAATATCAGACACAAAAAGTCCTCACCCTATCACCCCCGAGCCAATGGCCAAGTAGAATCGACCAACAAAGTGATAGAGGCCATCCTCACTAAAACTGTTCAATTGCATCACAAAGACTGGGTTGATAGGTTTCCTGAATCCTTGTGGGCCTACAGGACAGCCTGGAGAAATACAACATGCCATACACTGTATGAGTTGGTATATGGGAAGCAGGTATTACTACCCATAGATTTTCAAGTAAATACCTTCAGAACTTCCATGCAATTAGGAATGGATCTGAATGAAGCTCAAAAATAGAGGTTATTACAATTGAACAAGCTTGATGAGATAAGGCAAGATTCTCTACAAAGAACCACCCTGATACAAGAACAAAGGACCAAATGGAACAACAAGTACATTAAACAGAAGTCCTTCTATCCAGGTGATTGGGCCCTCCTATATGATAGCAAATTTAAAATTTTCAAAGGCAAACTATCTACCAGATGGATGGGGCCCTATGAGGTTGATACAGTCTATGACAATGGTGCAGTAAGGATAAAGACTATTGATGAAGAGCAGACTTCCCTTGTTGTAAATGGACATCGACTGAAGGTTTATCACAAACCGATGTCAAAGGAGTATTTCGCCAAAAATGTTCTTCAGATTGTCGAAATGCAACTGGTAAGTGAGAGGGGTCTCCCGATGGCTGGAGAAAGATACTTCAAAAGAGTAATCGTGGACAAAAAGATCTATCAAAAATTCCTCAAACTAGAACATCACGACGTCGATTGGACCAAGGGAATCCCTCAGAGCTATGTCAAAGAAAAATACTAGACAATGCTTATAAGTCTGCATAAATTCCTCACCTGTGAGGGAAGGTATGTCATGACCTTCATTTATCATTTAAATCTTTTGTCACATTTTGAAGGAGGACCACAGATAAATTTTCCCCATTTTTTATGGATGAGTCTAAAGAAAATGGCAAGAGGGGTGAGGTCAGTTTCTAAGAAGCCTGAGACCAGTCTTCATCATCACGGTTTAATCAAACTTATGGTTGTTCATGCTCTAAAAACACAAGGGGGTAGTTGGAAACAGTTGCTCCAGCAGAGCTTCGCTCAAGAGAAATCCAAGTCGGTCGAGACATAGGAGGCAGGGACACACAGTGAAAGCTCAAGCAGAAAAGCAAAGAAATACATGGCATCAGAAGGCAAAGAAGACACTGTTGCACCCAACTCATCTCAGCCTATTGAGAAATCAGTGACAGAAAAGTCTGTCATGGGAGAACCTGTTATATCAAGAAAGAAGACAACCACTCAATTCCAGAGAGTAAGCTCTACTTTAGTTCAAAGGCGTAAAAGACGAAAGGAGGGCTCAGAACCATGTGGTCAATCGAATAGCATTCCCAAAACAATTATGGAAGTGCCATCAGAACCAGCCAGTCAAATAGAGAAGACCCCTGACTTCCAGTTACAAAGAAAGAAAAAGTTTGCACCAGCTGCAGCATCTATCCCAATCCTACGCCCTAAATACCAACAGTCACAGAATAAGAAACAAAAGAAGGAGACAGATCAATAGAATATTTTACTAGAGCCAACTGTAAAACCCCCTCCAAAATCCCCTAAAGAATTGAAAACTATTTCTGAAGTTACTCGGCCTTCCCCAAGCTCAGTTAGTGGCTTGAAGGAGATTACTAAGGTGACAAGTAAAAACAGAAAGAAACTAGAAGAAAAGGAGGTACAAGTTCCAGAACCCATGCCTCAATCTTCTCGGTTAGGAATACGAGTTTTCCAGTAGAAGAAAACCCCAGAAGTTACAGTTCAAGCCCGCAAGATAAAGGTCCAGTCAACACAGGAAGTACAGGTGTCCAGGCCTGTCCCTATTAGTAAATCAAAGAAAAGGAAATTGTTTGAAGAAACTCCTACCCCTGTCAGCAAGTCTAAGAAAGCCTTGCCACCCATACGCAGGACCACCAGAAGGATGGCTAAACAGGAGACAATTCCAAACATACCTTCTCCTCAAAGAGAACCTATGGATATTCCAAGTTCTCCAGACAAAGAGAGTGGTTGGGGAGCTACCACAAGTGAAATAGAAGGACTGGTAACAATAAGTGAGACAAAAGGATTGGTAACAGAGACTTTTATGGATTTGAGGAAGGGAGAAGAAGCTCGAAAGGTGGTCACTCAGGAAGCATTCACACCAAGTCCAGGCAAATCCTTGAGCAGATGAAAGATGATGATAAAGGTTCTGAGGAGTCTAAGGAAATAAAAAGAGGCTTGAGAGATGGTGACCAAGGAAGTACTCACACCAAGTCCAGACCATTCCCTGAATGAACCAACATTATTAATAGAAATTGAGAGATTGAAACAAGAAATTGAAGAATACAAAATATTGGACAGGCATATCAAGGCAGAGAATGCAGAATTGAAGGAACAACATGCGGAGGTCTCTGCCAAACTTAACAAAGTCTTGCGATTGATCCATTACACTAGGGTGATCAAGAAGGAATTAAAGAATGAAGCTTCCGGTGTTAACATTTTGCAATCTGAGGAATGACAGAGGAGGGTCCAATTGTGCAGAAAGTATTTTGGGTATCAGTTGTTGATAACATTGCATGAGGACATGCAACATCTTCAGCATGGGGGAAATGTTGAGTCTCCATTTTTCCATAAGATAATACCCTATCTTACCCTCTATCTAAGTCTTTTTTCCTCTATTATAAACCTATACTGGACTATTCCCTCCCAAAATACATGCCTAATAGCTATGTCATGTCTACAAGAGGTAATTGGTGATTTAAAGCATGTTTGTTTAACTTTCTTTAATTAATTTGATTAAAAGTGTTTTATTTTGTATAGTTCTAATAATTTGATTTATGAGCAGTCTATCCGACACTACCAGACACCATGTAATCCGGTACCGAATCCATTCCATTACCCAAGACAGTTTTGATCCGGTACCAAGACATGCGCTATTCCGGTACTCCTTGCTCTGTTCTATTTCGGTACCAGACTTGCCACTGTGTGCAATCTGGTACTAAAACCTTTGTTTCTGGATGTGCCAGTTGGACTTGGATAATGATGGAAAGTTCAAGAAAACAGTTGGATAGAAGCATCCGAGTTATTTCTCCAGTTGCAAGAGACTCCATTGCTCATGCACTTTGTGTCATGAGGATGGAGTCGACTCCTCAAAATTCGATGTAAATTTTAATTCTGGGATTTCCCGAACTGTTTAATGTTTATCCATACATATTGGTAGTCGGCTTACCTTATATAAGGAATGTTGTGTAGAAAGGAATGTAAAAAATATACGATAAGAATCAGACAGTATTTGTCGTCATCATGTATCAAGTAAAAAACTGTTGATCCAATTTACCAGTTGAATTAATACAGAAGATCTTTTATGTCAATTCTTGGATGTGAGTGAAAGTTTTATCCTGTTAACTCCTTAAGAGGTTCTTTGTTGGTTCGGCAAGGGCCCACCACCCCAAATAAGGTAAACCTCATTGTATACGTTCTGTGTGTTTGTGTGGATAGTTTACAGCAGCGTGTGTGTGTGATTAATCTTTAATTCATTCTCAGGATTGAGCATCGAGTTCATTATTTTGGATTGGTGTGTAACAACAAGTGTTATATCGAATATACATTTTATTGTCCAGTGTTGCAGGTATCTATCTCATGATTTGAAGTGTGGACTGATATTTTAAGCTTATGATTATAGTATCGCAGGGGACCAAGAGACTTTATCTTTTATCTACATGTCATACTGAATTTCAGTCATACTGAATTTCCCTCGTGCTGGTTTGATTGAGTTACATGAGATTGAAGTCGGATTTTGTTTACAGAATGGTTGAAATTGATTTCTTTAATCGTTACAGGAAACAAGCTTCTTAAAGTTCATCTTTTCAATACAAGTGCCTAACATGAACATACGTGTTTCTCTGAGACAACATTTCTTTGATTGACTGTTTGTCTGAGTTTCATTATCAGTTTTCTCTTTTAGGTTCAGAGGATATTTTGAAGTGTTTAGAGATCTTAGAAATGGAATTTTTATGTTATTAATTATTTCCTATATGCAACAGACTTAGATAGGTTACTTGTTCTCGGCACATATGGTGTAACGAATCTTTCGATTACGAATCCTGGATTGACATTTAAATGAGTGTGAGATATGCAGTGAACATATTTACGCACCAACATTTTGGCGCCATTTCCAGGGAGTTGTAAACGGTAACAAGTAGCATTTTTTATTTTTTTTTGGTTTGATGAAGCATTGGATTGGATTTGAGGATAATCTGAGGGTGGAGAGAAGACGATAAGACGAAAGGTAAGAACCTACGCATCCACTTTGGTGGGGTTTATCCAAATTCAGGTTGTCCTCCTACCTTTAATTAGGAATCTACATTTTCATTGATTTCATTTTTTTATGAGTAGGTGTAGGGATAATAAAGGCATATTTATTGCTCCTAAAATCTCAAAAAAACCAGAAAAACAAACAACAAAGAAAACCCCCCCTTATACTAATTCATCAAAAACTCGTGCAGGAAAAATTCTTAGAGGAGAGAGCTCAAAGGTAGCCATTGCAGCAACAGAAAAAGGCACCAGATCTGAAGCCACTGTTCAGATTACAAACAGAAGGCAACAAGAAAAGGAGACAGAACTGGCGACCCCATCCAGAAGAGAAACTGGAAAAGAAGCAGAGGTGATAATAGAAGATGCTGCATCTGTTGTTGGAAGACTACACAAAACCTTGGAACAGCTAGAGATACTAGAGAACCCGGTGGTGGAACCATCACTCAGTGGAGAAAATTCACCACCTCCCTATAGAGTGCTCAGAAACATAGCAGAAGAAGAGGGAAACTCAGCCAATGAAACAGAGACATTTGGATTCCCCATACTAGATATGGCTAAAGACGTTGCTATGAAGAACATTCCATTATCTTCACTTCTGCATTTCAGAGGTATGTCTACAAAAGACCCTGACTCATTTTTATTTGAATTTGACATATTGTGTAGGAGCTATAACTACACAGATAATGCTCAAAAATTAAAACTTTTCCCAGCCACACTAAAAGATTTGGCACTACGGTGGTTCATGAGCTTAGGGGAACACACAATTTTTTCTTGGGATGGTATGAAGGAGACCTTCCTCCAGAAATACCAAGATTACTGCAGACCTAGGGATGTTAGGAATGATATATTCAAAATGCATCAATCAGAAGAAGAAATCTTAGAAGACTACTTAGAAATGTTCTTATACAATTACCAAAAGACTAAGCAGTTTTCCTTAGATACAGCTACAGTTAGGACTATTTTTCTAAAGGGGGTGAGGGATGATTGCATTGAAGTGTTAAACCTTATGAGTTCCAGGGACATATACCAAAAACCATTTGCAGACATAGCAGAGTACTGTAAAAGATACTCTCGTAGTCAAGCTAAAACAGGGAAAAGTATAAGGGACCCTACCAACAGAATTGCTAAACCCACATCCGGAGGTGTCACAAGGATTGAGCTAGGAAATCTATTAGAAAACTTTAAAATAGATATCCTACACACCATCAGTTCCCAACTAGATACCATGCAAATTAAAAGAAAACAAGAGGAAGAAAAAGTTGTGTTAGGAATCTTCTGTCATCAGTGTAGGAGGAAACACCCTGAAAAGGAATGCCCCCTTAATTTTATTGAACTCTGTGGGATTTTCACAGAGGAACATCCTACTAATGAATTCCCTTCTCTCCCGAGACTCAAGGCTATGTTCAAGGGAGGAGGATAACCTGAGACATCTTACCCCCCTAGGAGACCATGGAGACAACAAAACCCCAACATGTTTTCCGACCCAAGTACACAATACCCCCAACAGCAATGGGTACCTCCCATGTCTTATCCTCAGTTGTCAACACAAACCCAACCTTGGCAACAGGGGTGGAGAGGACCTGTATATGGAAATGTCCCCTTTCAATTTTCCCACCTATCCACAATATCCTTCGAATATTTCACAGTTTCTCCCAGTTTTTAACCCCCCTTTTCTTCTTCCACCTCCACAACAACCACTTGCACTACCCATGAATCCAAATATGCAAAAACCAATGCAAGTTGCGATATCTCTGTGCATTTCTTTATTATATCTCTGCTCTCATTTCGTGCCGAAAATAATCAGGATCAGTGGTATCAGAGCAGGATGCTCTTGATCATTTTTTTAAGTGCATGTCCCCGACGAGGTCTGAGTATAGCAAGTTGGGTCTCGATCTTGTCTCTCTTGAATACAATCGCTCTTGCATGCCCAAGAAACCTTCCATGGCAGAAGAAAAGAAAAACGATAGAGAAAACAATCCTATCAATCTGTTGTTGGAGAAAGCTCTCACGCAACATAGGGATAAAATTATGGATAATTTTTCCCACATCCTTCAATGCCTGTTGATAGAAACAGGCACATCTTCATTAAAAAACCACTTTGGAAGCACCTCTCCTTTCAAGGTACAGCTTAATTTTGATATTCTTTCATTTGAAGGTCAGATAGATGCGGATGCCCTAGACAAATGGTTAAATCTGTTAGAAGGTTATTTCTCTGTTCATAATTTTTCTGACAGGGAAAAGATAACCTTTGCACTCCTTAAAGCTCTCCCCCATGTCAAACATTGGTGGGAAACTTACTGGGAGAAAATTTCCACAGAGGAGTCTGGAATATATGGTGTCGAGCCCACTTAGGATTTTTTTTTGGATATGGTAAAGGAACATTATTACCATGTTGGAAACTATGAGGACCAGTGCATGAGATGGACCACACTGCGATAAGAGAGGGGCCAAGTAGTTCCAGATTTCACCAATACCTTCCATACCTTGCGCACCAAGAAGGGTATCAAAGACTCCAAATGGCATTTGGTTCTGAAATACCATGGGGCTCTACATAGATACATCCAAACTGAAATGGATTTTCTGGACATCTCATCACTCGATGTTGCTTATAGATATCTCGTTAAAATCGAGCAGAAATTTAAGCATCGGAACAATTAGGAGTTTGGGTATGCAAATCTACAACAACCAAAGTATGATTAAGAGGGCCCTAATAAACAGTCTCCTGAAAACTAGTCTAAGCCACAGGAAAAGAAGGGTCACGGGAAGAAGAAGAAGGACACCGAAAAATGGTGCGATTTCCACAAAATCCTCTGGCACAACGCCAATGAATGTCGCTCAAAATAGTCATTTTTGGTCGAGATCAAAGACAAGGAGTCGAATCCTGATTTAGAATCTGATTCTAAAAATATTGGTAAAATACATAACATCAACGTAGACCCCACTGCTATTTTCATGACCGCAGTAATTCAAACAGAAGAACCAACAGGTCCTGAAGAGGGGGAGCATATTTTTCATTCACATATGTGGGTGAAGGGGACCCCACTGCATTTTTTTTCTATAGAAGAAGACAAAATAACCTCATCTTAGCAGAGGTCGTTAAACAGTTGGGATTGTTGACAACACCACACTCGTAGTGATACAACATCGGGTGGCTTCACCAAGGACAAGATCGTTGTGTCAGCTAGCAGTGTCGATTGTGATACGGCATCCAACCCTTCAAGGATGAGGTATTATGTGATGTTTCCCCATTGGATTTCTGTGATGTTTTGTTGGGCCAGCCATATATGTGGAAGCACCATACTATTTGTGAGTCTCGACCCCGTAGTATCATTTTTAATATAGGGAGTCATCTCTACAGAATACCAGAGGTAGTTCCAAATATTATCCCGCTTAAATAGTGCCGCAAGGTAGTATCTCATACTACAAAATTCAACTTCTTAATAATCTGTTCAAAAGGGGAACAAAAGGATACTGTAACCACTGCAGCCTCAGCCCAAGCACCTTCTATCCAACAGAAGTAGGTCAACAAAATTGCAGCAAAACGAAAAGATTCCTTCTGCACACAGTCATCTTAGATATCCCGACTGGTTGAACAGAGTCAACCCCACCAGCAACAGGTTCGTCACAACCTTCCACGAACCAAGCAGCGCGACGTCTCCAACAAGGAAAGCAACTCATCAAGATTCAGATTAAGCAAACGCTTCTCTCTTTCCTCCAGGAACTTAACACAATGGAGACCATTGCTTCCTAAGGAGAGAGTATTGGTCCAGGTGGATATCGGTGGCCACCCACCTATTCCACTGGCTCAAAAAATAGGTTTTCGGCGGTTTTTCGGGTTCCAAACTTCTCGGGTCGTTTTGAGGCCCTAAACGAAGTTTTTTGGGGATTCAGGGTCGAGGCGATTTCCATTGGCAGTTTCCTAGACCAGTCAAAAATTGTTCTTCTCAGTTAGACCTTTCCAACAGTGTATCGAGCGCACCAAACGAAGATCGTATGCAAAAGTTACACCCCCGGGAAGTTTACGTATCAACTATCCCCATCGGGGCCCACAAACCTTTTGGATTTTCATCTTCCGGGGTTAGGGTTTTGGATTTTACTTATGTTGAAAAGGCCCTTAGAGCCTCATTGTAATAATATTCCTCTTGCGAATGCGAGTAGCCATCACATCTCTTCTTAGAGATAAGTTGCCACCATTCTAGCGAGTCTTTCACTCTGTATTTTTACAGTTTCTGTACATTTCTTTCATTAATAGAAATCGTGTATTATTGTATCTCTATGTGTATTGTTGCATCTCTCATACGTTTATGTTATATTATTAGATATCTGTGATATCTCTACGCATTTCTTTATTATATCTTTGCTCTCATTTCATGCCGAAAGTAATCTGGATCAGTGGTATCAGAGGAGGCTTCTCTTGATCGTTTTTTTCAGTGCATGTCCCCGACGAGGTCCGAGTATAGAAATTTGGGTCTCGAGCTTGTCTCTCTTGATGAAAATCACTCTCGCACACCCAAGAAATTCTCCATGATGGAAGAAAAGAAAAATGATGGAGCAGACGATCCTATCAATCTGTTTCTTGAGCAAGCTCTCACGCGACAGAGGGATGAAATGATGGAGAATTTTTCCCACATCCTTCAACGCCTATCGATAGCAATAGGCGCATCTTCATCAAACAAACACTTTGGAAGCACCTCTCCTTTCAAGGTATAGGTTAATTTCGATATTCCCGTATTTGAAGGTCAGATAGATGTGGATGCCCTAGACAAATGGTTAAATCTATTAGAAGGTTATTTCTCTGTTCATAATTTTTTTGACAGGGAAAATATCACCTTCGCACTCCTTAAAACTCTCCCCCGTGTCAAACAATGGTGGGAAACTTACTAGGATAAAAGTTCCACAGAGGATTCTAGAATATATGGGGTCGAGCCCACTTGGTATTTTTTTGTGGATGGGATAAAGGAACAGTATTACTCTGTTGGCAACTATGAGTACCGGTACATGAGATGGACCACACTGCGGCAAGAGAGGGGCCAAGCAATTTTGAAGTTCACCAATACCTTCCATACCTTTCGCACCAAGTTGGGTATCAAATACTCCGAACAAAATTTGGTTTTGAAATACCGTGAGGCTCTACATAGATACATCCAAACTGAAATGGATTTTCTGGACATCTCATCACTCGGTGTTGCTTATCAATATGTTGTTAAAATCGATCAGAAATTTAAGCACCAGAACAAACAGGAGTTTGGGTCTGCAAATCTGCAACAACCAAAGTATGATAAATACGGCCCTAATAAACAGTCTTTGAAAACCAGTCTAAGCCACAGGAAAAGAAGGGTCACGGGAAGATGAAGAAGGACGCCGAAAAATGGTGTGATGTCCACAAAATCCCCTAGAACAACACCAATGAATGTCACTCAAAACATTCATTGGTGGCGAAGATCAAAGACAAGGAGTCGAACCCTGATTTTGAATCTGATTCTGAAAATACTGGTAAAAGACGGATCATCGACGTAGACCCCACTGTTATTGTCATGACCGTAACAATTCAACTAGAAGAACCAACAGGTCCTAAAGAAGGGGAGCACCTTTTTCATTCACATATGTGGGTGAAGGTGACCCCACTGCATTTTATTGTTGATAGCGGAAGCCAGAAGAACCTCATATCAGCAGAGTTCGTCAAACATTTGGGATTGTCGACAACACCACACCCGCAGCCATACAACATTGAGTGGCTTTACCAAGGATGAGATATTTATGTCAACCAACAGTGTCGATTTTCATATGACATCCAGCCCTTCAAGGATGAGGTATTATGTGATGTTTCCCCACCGTATGTCTGTGATGTTTTGTTGGGCCATAAATATATGTGGAAGCACCATGCTATTTATGAGTCTTGACCCCATAGTGTCATTGTTACTCTAGGGGTCATCTCTACAGAATACCAGAGGTAGTTCCAACTATTGTCCCACCTAAAAAGTGTCGCAAGGTAGTATCTCATCCTACAAAATTCATCTTCTTCACAATCTGTTCAAAAGGGGAACAGAAGGATACTGCAACCACTGCAGCCTCAGCCCAAGCACCTTCTATCCAACTGAAGCAGGTTGAAAATATTGTAGTAAAATGCAAAGATTCCTTCTTCACATAGTCATCTCAGATATCCCAACTGGTTGAAAAGATTCAACCCCACCAGCAATAGGTTCGTGACAGCCTTCCAAAAACCGAGAAGCGCGACGTCTCCAACAAGGCAAGCAGCTCACCAAGATTCAGATTCAGCAAAGGCTTCCCTCTATCCCCCGAGAACTCAATGCAATGGATACCATGTCTTCCTAAGGAGGGAGGATTGATACAGGTGGATATCGGTGGCCACCCACCTATTCCACAGGCTCGAAAAATAATTTTCCATCTCCGCAGTGTTTCGAGTTCCAAACTTTCAGGTCCGTTTTGAGGCCCTAAATGAATTTTTTTGGGGATTCGGGGTATAACGATTTCCAAGGGAACCTACCTGGACCATTCGAAAATCATTCTTCTCAGTTATACCTTTACAACAATGTATCGAGCTCTCCAAATGTAGATCGTATGAAAAAGTTACACCCCCAGGATGTTGACGTATCAACTACCCCCATCGGAGCCCGCAAACCTTTTGGCTTTTCATATTCTAGGGTTAGGGTTTTGGATTTTACTTATGTTAAAAAGACCCTTAGAGCCTCATTGTAATAATCATCTTCTTGTGAATGCTAGTAGCCGTCACATCTCTTCTCAGACATAAGTTGCAACCATTCTAGCGAGTCTTTCACTCTTTATTTTTACAGTCTCTGTACATTTCGTTCATTAATAGAAATCATGTATTACTGTATATTTGTGTTTATTGTTGCATATCTGATACATTTTTGTTATATTATTGGATATCTTTGATATCTCTGTGCATTTCTTTATTATATTTCTACTCTCATTTTGTGCCGAAAATAATCTAGATCAGTGGTATCAGAACAGGCTGCTCTTGATCATTTTTTTCATTGCATGTCCCCGACGAGGTCTAAGTATAGCAAGTTGGGTCTCAAGCTTGTCTCTCTTGAAGACAATCGCTCTCACACGCCCAAGAAACCCTCCATGGTGGAAGAAAATAAAAATGATAGAGCAGACGATCCTATCAATCTGTTGTTGGAGCAAGCTCTCACACGACAGAGGAACGAAATGATGGAGAATTTTTCCCACATCCTTCAACGCTTGTCAATAGCAACAGATGCATATTCATCAAACAACCACTTTGGAAGCACCTATCCTTTAAAGTTACAAGTTAATTTTGATATTCCCATATTTGAAGGTCAGATAGATGTGGATGCCCTAGACAAATGGTTAAATCTGTTAGAATTTTCTTTCTCTGTTCATAATTTTTTCGACAGGGAAAAGGTCACCTTCGCACTCCTTAAAGATCTCCCCAATGTCAAACATTGGTGGGAAACTTACTCGGAGAAAAGTTCCATAGAAGAGTTTGGAATATATGGGGTCGATCCAGCTTGAGATTTTTTTGTGGATGCGGTAAAGGAACAGTATTACCCTGTTGGAAACTATGAGGACCAGTACATGAGATGGACCACACTGCAGCAAGAGAGGGGGCAAGCAGTTTTGAAGTTCACCAATACCTTCTATACCTTGCGCACCAAGCTAGGTATCAAAGACTTCGAACAACATTTGGTTCTGAAATATCGTGGGGCTCTACACAGATACATCCAAACTAAAATGGATTTTATTGACATCTCATGACTCAATGCTGCTTATTGATATGATGTTAAAATTGAGCAGAAATTTAAGCACCAGAACAAATAGGAGTTTGGGTCTACAAATCTACAACAACCAAAGTATGATAAGGACGACCCTAATAAATAGTCTCCTGAAAACCACTCTAAGACACAGGAAAAGAAGGGTCACAGGAAGACAAAGAAGGACTTTGGAAAATGTTGTGATTTCCACAAAATCCCCTGGCACAACACCAATGAATGTCACTCAAAACAGTCATTGGTGGTCGAGATCAAAGGCAACAAGTCGAACCCTGATTCAAAATATGATTCTGAAAATACTAGTAAAAGATGGATCATCAACACAGACCCCATTGTTATTGTCGCGACCGCATCAATTCAACCAGAAGAACCAATAGGTACTGAAGAGATAGAGCACCTTTTTCATTCACAGATGTGGGTGAAGGGGACCCCGCTGCATTTTATTGTTGACAGCGGAAGCCAGAAGAACCTCATCTTAGTAGAGGTCATCTAACAGTTGGGATTGTTGACAAAACCACACGTGTAGCCATACAACATTAGGTGGCTTCTCCAAGGACAAGATCTCTGTGTCAGCCACCAGTGTCCATTGTCATATGGCATCCAACCTTTCAAGGATGAGGTATTATGTGATGTTTCCCCACCAGATGTCTATGATGTTTTTTGGGTCCAGCCATATATGTGGAAGCACCATGTAATTTATGAGTTTCGACCTTGTAGTGTCATTGTTACTCTAGGGGGTCATATCTATAGAATACCAGAGGTAGTTCCAACTATTGTCCCACCTAAATAGTGTCTCAAGGTAGTATCTCATACTACAAAATTCATCTTCTTCACAATCTGTTCAAAAGGGGAACAGAAGGATACTGCAACCACTGCAGCCTCGACCCAAGCACCTTCTATCCAACAGAAGTAGGTCGACAAGATTGCAGCAAAACACAAAGATTCCTTCTACACATAGTCATCTCAGATATCCTAACTGGTTGAACAGATTCAACCCAACCAGCAACAGGTTTGTGACATCCTTCCACAAACCAAGCAGCGCAACATCTCCAGCAAGGCAAGTAGCTCACCAAGATTCAGATTCATCAAACGCTTCCCTCTCTCCCACGGGAACTCAAGGAAATGCATACCATTTATTCCTAAGGAGGGATGATTGATCTAGGTGAATATAGGTGGCCACCCAACTATTCCACAAGCTTGAAAAACAGTTTTCCATCTTGGCAGTTTTTCGGGTTCCAAACGTTTGCTATCGTTTTGAGGCCCTAAATGATGTTTTTTGGAGATTTGGGGTCCAAGCGATTTCGCAAATATCTTTTTTGGACCAATAAAAAATCATTCTTCTCAGTTAGACCTTTCCAACGGTGTATCGAGCACCCCAAACGAAGATTGTATGCAAAAGTTATGCCCCCGGGAAGTTGACATATCAACTACCCCCATCGGGGCCCACAAACCTTTTGGCTTTTTATCTTCCGAGGTTAGGGTTTTGGATCTTACTTATGTTAAAAAGGCCCTTAGAGCCTCATTGTAATAATTATCTTCTTGCGAATGCGAGTTTCCATCACATCTCTTCTCAGAGATAAGCTGTCACCATTCTAGCGAGTCTTTCACTCTGTATTTTTAGTCTCTGTACATTTCTTTCATTAATAGAAATCATGTATTACTATATCTTTGTGTTTATTGTTGCATATATGATACATTTTTGTTATATTATCGGATATCTGCGATATCTTTGTGCATTTCTTTATTATATCTCTTCTCTCATTTCGTGCCGAAAATAATCTGGATCAGTGGTATCAAAGTAGGTTGCTCTTGATCGTTTTTTTTAGTGCATGTCCCCGACAAGGTCTGAGTATATAAAGTTGGGTCTCGAGCTTGTCTATCTTGATGACAATCTCTCTTGCATGCCCAAGAAACCCTCCATGGTAGAAGAAAAGAAAAATGATGGAGCAGACGATCCTATCAATCTGTTGCTTGAGCAAGCTCTCACATGACAGAGGGACGAAATGATGGAGAATTATTGCCACATCCTTCAATGCTTGTCGATAGCAATAGGGGCATCTTCATCAAACAACCACTTTGGAAGCACCTCTCCTTTCAAGGTATAGGTTAATTTTGATGTTCCCGTATTTGAAGGTCGGATAGATGTGGATGCCCTAAACAAATGGTTAAATCTGTTAGAAGGTTATTTCTTTGTTCATAATTTTTCCGACAGGGAAAACATCACCTTCACACTCCTTAAATATCTCCCCCATGTCAAACATTTGGGGGGAACTTACTGGGAGAAAAGTTCCATAGAGGAGTCTAGAATATATGGGTTCAAGCCCACTTGGGATTTTTTCATGGATGCGGTAAAGGAATAGTATTACCCTATTGGCAACTATGAGGACCAGTACATGAGATGGACCACACTACAGCAAGAGAGGGGCCAAGCAATTCCAGAGTTCACTAATACCTTCCATACCTTGCGCACAAATATGGGTATTAAAGACTCCGAATGACATTTGGTTCTGAAATATCGTGGGGCTCTACACAGATACATTCAAAATGAAATGGATTTTCTAGACATCTCATCACTTGGTGTTGATTATCGATATGTTGTTAAAAGCAAGCAGAAATTTAAGCACCAGAACAAATGGGAGTTTGGGTATGCAAATCTGCAACAACCAAAGTATGATAAAGACAGCCCTAATAAACAGTGTCCCAAAAACTAGTCTAAGCCACAAGAAAAGAAGGGTCACGGGAAGACGAAGAAGGACAACAGAAAATGGTGTGATTTCCACAAAATCCCCTGGCACAACACCAATGAATGTCGCTCAAAATAGTCATTGGTGTCCAAGATCAAAGACAAGGAGTCGAAACCTGATTTAGAATCTGATTCTGAAAATATTGGTAAAAGACAGATCATCTAAGAAGACCCCATTGCTATTGTTGTGACCACAACAATTCAACCAGAAGAACCAACATGTCCTAAAGAGGGGGAGCACCTTTTTCATTCACAGATGTGGGTTAAGGGGACCTCACTGCATTTTATTGTTGATATCAGAAGCCAGAAGAACCTCATCTCAGCAGAGGTCGTCAAACGGTTGGGATTGTTGACAACACCACACCCATATCCATACAACATCGGGTGGCGTCACCAAGGAAGAGATCTTTGTGTCAGCTAGCAGTGTTGATTGTCCTACACCATCCATCCCTTCAAGGATGAGGTATTATGTGATGTTTCCTCACTGGATGTTTGTGATGTTTTTTTGGGCCATCAATACGTGGAAGCTCCATGTTATTTATGAGTCTCGACCCCGTAGTGTCATTGTTACTCTAGGGGGTCATCTCTACATAATACTAGAGGTAGTTCCAACTATTGTCCCACCTAAACAGTGTCACAAGGTAGTATCTCATACTACAAAATTCAGATTCTTCACAATCTATTCAAAAGGGGAACAAAAGGATATTGCAACCACTGTAGCCTCAACCCAAGCACCTTCTATCCAACAGAAGAAGTTCGACAAGATTGAAGCAAAATGCAAAGATTCCTTCTACACACAATCATCTCAGATATCCCGACTGGTTTAACAGAGTCAACCCACTAGCAACAGGTTCGTGACAGCCTTCCACAAACCAAGCAACGTGACGTCTCCAGCAAGGAAAGAAACTCAACAAGATTCAGATTCAACAAACGCTTCCCTCTCTCCCTCGGGAACTCAATGCAATGGAGACCATTTCTTCCTAAGGAGGGAGGATTGATCCAGGTGGATATCGGTGGCCACCCACCTATTCCACGGGCTCGAAAAACAATTTTCCATCTTGATAGTTTTTTGGGTTCCAAACTTCTGGGGCTATTTTGAGGCCCTAAACGACGTTTTTTGGGGATTCGGGGTCCAGGCGACTGAGAAAGGCACTTGCCTTGATTCGTCGAAAATTTTTCTTCTCAGTTAGACCTTTCCAATAGTGTATCGAGCACCCCAAATGAAGATAGTATGCAAAAGTTATGCCCAGGAATTTGACGTATCAACTACCCCCAACGGGGCCTGCAAACATTTTGGCTTTTCATCTTTTAGAATTAGGGTTTTGGATTTTACTTATGTTAAAAAGGCCCTTAGAGACTCATTGTAACAATCATATTCTTACAAATGCGAGTAGCCGTCACATCTCTTCTGGGAGATAAGTTGGCACCATTCTAGTGAGTCTTTCACTCTGTATTTTTACAGTCTCTGTACATTTCTTTCATTAATAGAGATCATGTATTACTATATCTCTGTGTTTATTGTTGCATCTCTGATACATTTCTTTTATATTATTGGATATCTACGATATCTCTATGCATTTATTTATCATATCTCTTGTCTCCTTTCACGTTGAAAATAATTTGGATCAGTGGTATCAGAGCAGTCTTCTCTTGATCATTTTTTTTAGTGCATGTCCCCGACGAGGTCTGAGTATAGCAAGTTGGGTCTTGAGCTTGTCTCTCTTGAAGAAAATCCCTCTTGCATGCCCAAGAAACCATCCATGGTGGAAGAAAATAAAAACGACAGAGTAGACGATCCTATCAATATGTTGCTTAAGCAAGATTTAAGGCAACGGAGGGACAAAATTATGGAGAATGTTTCCCACATCCTTCAACGCTTGTCAATAGCAACAGGTGCATCTTCATCAAACAACCACTTTGGAAGCACCTCTCCTTTCAAGGTACAAGTTAATTTTGATATTCCCATATTTGAAGGTCAGATAGATGCGGATGCCCTAGACAAATGGTTAAATCTATTAGAAGGTTATTTCTCTGTTCATAATTTTTCCAACAGGGAAAAGATCACCTTCGCGCTCCTTAAAGCTCTCCCCCATGTCAAACATTGGTGGGAAACTTACTAGGAGAAAAGTTCCACAGAGGAGTCTGGAATATATGGGTTCGAATTCAATTGGGATTTTTTTGTGGATGTGGTAAAGGAACAGTATTACCATGTTGGCAACTATGAGGACCAGTACATAAGATGGACCACAATATGACAAGAGAGGGGCCAAGAAATTCCATAGTTCACCAATACCCTCCATACCTTGCGCTCCAAGTTGGGTATCAGAGAATCTGAAAGACATTTGGTTCTGAAATACCATGGGGCTCTACACAAATACATCCAAATTGAAATGGATTTTTTGGACATCACATCACTCAGTGCTGCTTATCGATATGATGTTTAAATTGAGCATAAATTTAAACACCAGAACAAATGGGATCTTGGGTCTGCAAATCTGCAACAACCAAAGTATGATAAAGATGGCCCTAATAAACAGTCTCCTGAAAACCAGTCTAAGCCGCAGGAAAAGAAGGGTCATAGGAAGACGAAGAAGGACACCGAAATATGTTGCGATTTCCACAAAATATCCTGGCACAACACCAATGAATGTCGTTCAAAACAGTCATTAGTGGCCAAGATCAAAAAGAATGAGTCGAACCTTGATTCAGAATATGATTCTGAAAATATAGGTAAAAGAAAAATCATCGACGCAGACCCCACTGTTATTGTTGCAACCGCAACAATTCAACCAGAAGAACCAACAGGTCCTGAAGAGGGGGAGCACCTTTTTCATTCACATATGTGGGTAAAGGGGACCCCACTGCATTTTATTGTAGATAGCGGAAGCCAGAAGAACCTCATCTCAACAGAGGTCATCAAACAGTCGGGATTGTCAACAACACTACATCCATACAACATCGGGTGGCTTTGCCAAGGATGAGATCTCTGTGTCAGCCAACAGTGTCGATTGTCATACGACATCCATCCCTTCAAGGATGAGGTATTATGTGATGTCTCCCCACCGGATGTATATGATGTTTTGTTGGGCCAGCCATATATGTGGAAGTGTCATGTTATTTATGAGTCTCGACCTCGTAGTGTCATTGTTACTCTAGGGGGTCATCTCTACATAATACTAGAGGTAGTTCCAACTATTGTCCCACCTAAACAGTGCCACAAGGTAGTATCTCATACTACAAAATTCAGCTTCTTCACAATCTTTTCAAAAGGGGAACAGAAGGATACTACAACCACTGAAGCCTCGGCCCAAGCACCTTTTATCCAATAGAAGTAGGTCGACAAAATTGCAGCAAAACGCAAAGATTCCTTATGCACATAGTCATCTCTTATATCCCGACTGGTTGAACAGAGTCAACCCCATCAGCAACAAGTTCATGGCAGCTTTCCACAAACCAAGCAGCACGATGTCTCGAGCAAGGCAAGCAGCTCACCAAGATTCAGATTCAACAAACACTTCCCTCTCTCCCTTGGGAACTCAATGCAATGGAGACCATTTCTTCCTAAGGAGGGAGGATTGATCCAGGTGGATATTGGTGGCTACCCACCTATTCCACAGGCTCGAAAAACAATTTTCCATCTTGATAGTTTTTTGGGTTCCAAACTTCCGGGGCTATTTTGAGGCCCTAAACGACGTTTTTTGGGGATTCGGGGTCCAGGCGACTGAGAAAGGCACTTGCCTTGATTCGTCGAAAATTGTTCTTCTCAGTTAGACCTTTCCAATAGTGTATCGAGCACCCCAAACGAAGATCGTATGCAAAAGTTATGCACAGGAAGTTGATGTATCAACTACCCCCAACGGGGCCTGCAAACCTTTTGGCTTTTCATCTTTCAGAATTAGGGTTTTGGATTTTACTTATGATAAAAAGGCCCTTAGAGACTCATTGTAACAATCATATTCTTACGAATGCGAGTAGCCGTCACATCTCTTCTGGGAGATAAGTTGGCACCATTCTAGCGAGTCTTTCACTCTGTATTTTTACAGTCTCTGTACATTTCTTTCATTAATAGAGATCATGTATTACTATATCTCTGTGTTTATTGTTGCATCTCTGATACATTTCTTTTATATTATTGGATATCTATGATATCTCTATGCATTTCTTTATTATATCTCTTCTCTCCTTTCATGTTGAAAATAATCTGGATCAGTGGTATCAGAGCAGGTTTCTCTTGATCGTTTTTTTTAGTGCATGTCCCCGACAAGGTCTGAGTATAGAAAGTTGGGTCTCGAGCTTGTCTCTCTTGAAGACAATCCCTCTTGCATGCCCAAGAAACCATCCATGGCGGGAGAAAATAAAAACGACAGAGTAGACGATCCTATCAATATGTTGCTTAAGCAAGATTTAAGGCAACAAAGGGACGAAATTATGGAGAATGTTTCCCACATCCTTCAATGCTTGTCAATAGCAACAGGCGCATCTTCATCAAACAACCACTTTGGAAGCACCTCTCCTTTCAAGGTACAGGTTAATTTTGATATTCCCGTATTTGAAGGTCCGATAGATGCGGATGCCCTAGACAAATGGTTAAATCTATTAGAAGGTTATTTCTCTGTTCATAATTTTTCCAAAAGGGAAAAGATCACCTTCGCACTCCTTAAAGCTCTCCCCCATGTCAAACATTGGTGGGAAACTTACTAGGAGAAAAGTTCCACAGAGGAGTCTGGAATATATGGGTTCGAATTCAATTGGGATTTTTTTGTGGATGTGGTAAAGGAACAGTATTACCATGTTAGCAACTATGAGGACCAGTACATAAGATGGACCACAATACGAAAAGAGAGGGGCCAAGAAGTTCCAGAGTTCACCAATACCTTCCATACCTTGCGCTCCAAGTTGGGTATCAGAGAATCTGAAAGACATTTGGTTCTGAAATACCATGGGGCTCTACACAGATACATCCAAACTGAAATGGATTTTTTGGACATCACATCACTCAGTGATGCTTATAGATATGATGTTTAAATCGAGCATAAATTTAAACACCAGAAAAAATGGGATCTTGGGTCTGCAAATCTGCAACAACCAAAGTATGATAAAGATGGCCCCAATAAACAGTCTCCTGAAAACCAGTCTAAGCCACAGGAAAAGAAGGGTCATAGGAAGACAAAGAAGGACACTGAAATATGTTGCGATTTCCACAAAATCTCCTGGCACAACACCAATGAATGTCGTTCAAAACAGTCATTAGTGGCCAAGATAAAAAAGAATGAGTCGAACCTTGATTCAGAATATGATTCTGAAAATATAGGTAAAAGACAAATCATCGACGCAGACCCCACTGTTATTGTTGCAACCGCAACAATTCAACCAGAAGAACCAACAGGTCCTGAAGAGGGGGAGCGCCTTTTTCATTCACATATGTGGGTGAAGGGGACCCCACTGCATTTTATTGTAGATAGCGGAAGCCAGAAGAACCTCATCTCAACAGAGGTCATCAAACAGTCGGGATTGTCAACAACACTACATCCATACAACATCGGGTGGCTTCGCCAAGGATGAGATCTCTGTGTCAGCCAAAAGTGTCGATTGTCATACGACATCCATCCCTTCAAGGATGAGGTATTATGTGATGTATCCCCACCAGATGTCTATGATGTTTTGTTGGGCCAGCCATATATGTGGAAGTGTCATGTTATTTATGAGTCTCTACCCCGTAGTGTCATTGTTACTCTAGGGGGTCATCTCTACAGAATATGAGAGGTAGTTCCAACTATTGTCCCACCTAAACAGTGCCACAAGGTAGTATCTCATACTACAAAATTCAGCTTCTTCACAATCTTTTCAAAAGGGGAATAGAAGGATACTACAACCACTGAAGCCTCGGCCCAAGCACCTTTTATCCAATAGAAGTAGGTCGACAAAATTGCAGCAAAACGCAAAGATTCCTTATGCACACAGTCATCTCTTATATCCCGACTGGTTGAATAGAGTCAACCCCATCAGCAACAAGTTCATGGCAACTTTCCACAAACCAAGCAGCGCGATGTCTCGAGCAAGGCAAGCAGCTCACCAAGATTCAGATTCAACAAACGCTTCCCTCTCTCCCTCGGGAAATCAACGCAATGGAGAGCATTTCTTCCTAAGGAGGGAGGATTGATACAAGTGGATATCGGTGGCCACCCACCAATTCCATGGGCTCGAAAAACAGTTTTCCATCTTGGCATTTTTTCAGGTTCGAAACTTCCGGGGAGTTTTGAGGCCCTAAACGATGTTTTTTGGGGATTTGGGGTCTAGGAGATTGAGAAAGGTACTTTCCTGGACCAGTCAAAAATCATTTTTCTCAGTTATACCTTTCCAACGGTGTATCGAGCACCCAAGACGGAGATCGTATGCAAAATTTATGTCGTAGGAAGGTTGACATATCAACTACCCCCATCGGCGCTTGCAAACCTTTTGGCTTTTCATCTTCCGAGGTTAGGGTTTTGGATTTTAGTTATGTTAAAAATTCCCTTAGAGCCTCATTGTAATAATCATCTGCTTACAAATGTGAGTAGCCATCACATCTCTTCTCAGAGATAAGCTGCCACAATTCTAGTGAGTCTTTCACTCTGTATTTTTATAGTCTCCATACATTTCTTTCATTAATAGAAATCGTGTATTATTGTATCTTTGTGTTTATTGTTGCATCTATGATACATTTATGTTATATTATTGGATATCCATGATATCTCTGTGCATTTATTTATTATATCTCTGCTCTCATTTCGTGCCGAAAATAATCTGGATCACTGCAACTGCATCTAGATGCTCTGACTATGCATCTGATTGTACTGACTCTGAATCTGAATCATCTAAGTCCTCTGAATCTGAACTCTCGTCTGAAGAAGAGTTGGCATGTGCATGCTCATCATCTCAGATAGGTGGAAGAATGAAGGTGTCTGCATGCGGTTGTTGAGGTACATGTGAGACACTTTCCTCGAATTGGAGACTACGCTCAATGATGAGTCGGTCCGAGGAAAGATAAATAATCCTATATCCATTCACACCGTCGGGGTATCCAACAAAAATACACTCAGTTCTCTGTGGATTCTATGCCTTCCTCTTTTCAGAGGGAATATGGGCCCATGCATGTGAACCGAAAATACGAAAGTGGGTCACCTTCTATTTGAGGATGCTCCAAGCCTCGTAGGGGGTCTTATCCTTGACAGATCTATGGGGAGATTTGTTTTGGATGTATGTTGCACAATTAAGTGTGTTGGCCCATAGTCTCTGTGCTAGTGACTTTGCATGCAGCATGCAAGATGCCATCTCATTTAGAGATATGTTTTTCCGCTCAATAACTTCATTTTGTTGCGGAGTATAGAGAACTGTGTGTTGCAATTGAATCCCTGCCTCATGGAAAAGATCATGGATCTCATTATTGACATACTCTCCCCCATTATCAGTTTGAAGGACTTTGATCTTCTTTCCAGACTGTGTCTCAACCAGGGCTTTGAAATCTTTGAGGTGTTGAAAGACCTCGGATTTTTGCCTGAGAAAGTAGATCCATGTAAAAGGTGAGAAATCATCAAAAAAAATGAGAACAAACCTCGCTTTTTTTATGGATGGATGCAGAAAAGGACCCATAAGGTCACTGTGGATCAGATCTAAAGGTGCAGAATCTCTTTAAGACTTTCCTTTGTCGAATTTCTCTTAAGGGTGTTTTCTGAGAACACATCCCTCACATACTCCCTTGGAGAAATGGATGTCTGGTAGACCATCAACAAATCTCTACTTGCTAAGTTGTTGCATGTATCTAAAATTCAAATGTCCAAACCTTTCGTGCCATATCCTACTATTTTCATCAGCATAAGTAGTAAAGCAGAATCAGGTTCAATGAATTCAAAAAAGGTATACAATATAGACTGATGATTTACCTCACCGGTAGCAACCCTGGATTTGGTTTGCATGTCGTAGATGTCCATGGCATTTGGTTTGAATATGAATTTATTTCCAGTGCTGGAATTCGTCATATGATACACAGAGAGAAGGTTGGCGGAAAGTTTGGGAACATGCAGCACATTCTCGAAGCTTCCGTTGGTGAGTTCAATCCTTCCTTTGTCAATGACTTCAACAAAATAGTTGTCCCCCATCAGAATAGGAGGACCTTTGCATGAATCCAATGAATAATATACTACTTTTGAGGCAGCCATGTGATGTAATGCTTCTGAATCTAAGATCCAAACATCGGGAGAGGAGTTGATGGAAATCAAGGCATGGCTAGAATTTCCTTTCTTGGGATTCAGATCTTCTAGATTATTCTTCTTGTCACCCTCGTGGATGTGATCTCCAAGTTTGTTTTGTTGAAGTATTTGGGAAATTATATCTATTTGTTTTTTCATCCATGTGGATTCTGGATGGAATCCTTTGTGACAGTACGCGCATTTATCCCCTTTTCTTCCCTTTCCCCCTTTGGATCTGGAGGCATTGATGAAGGGTTTTGTGTACCCTTCCTTCTTCGGATGTGCATGAGCTTTCCTTTTGTATTTATCTTTAGATTTCTGATATTGATGGCTTCCATATTACAAACTAAGTGCATGCACCTTTGGGCCTTTGATTTTTCCCATGTTGATGAGCTTGGTTTGCTCTTGTGTCAGAGATTCGGTAACGTCCCCAAGAGAAGGCATCTTCCAGGTGGCTCTAGAGGTGATTCTGACATAATGGAATTTTGATACAAACACAGATAATTTAGGACCAAGTTTGGAGAGAATGGTGAGAAGCCTTTGTTTCTCCTCCTAATATTTATCAACCTCGCAAGCTTTGAGTTGCAACAGTAAATCCTTGAATTTTGTAAAGAAATCTTGGATATTGTCGAAGATTTTTGGATCCAATGTGAGCAGTTCCACCTCCATCATGTGTCCCCTCACCTCATCTTGTTTTCCAAAGATCCCTTCCAAGGTGGTCCAGGCTTCATTTGGAGTCTTACAAGAAGATATGTGAAAAAGGATATCAGGAGAAATAAGATTGCAAATTGTTCCGACTGCTTCATCCATGCGATTTAAATACTTGGATTTTTATATGGCTGATGTCAGTTATGTATCTGTATTCAATTTTAACCTGTACAATCCTCGGTTTTGGAGATGAATAATTATTCTCTCCATCCATGCAAAGTATTTGTAAGGTGTAAGAATGAATTCTTTTTGGAAATCCATCTTTCTGATGTCTTCAATCTTTTGTACCTGCAAAAAAATTTGGTGTAGATTTTTCTTAGGAGTCTGTTGGCTCTGATACCATGTAAATGTGTTGAACTTGCACAGAATATACCTAGCTAGAAAATACTACACACATTTTCAAAGAGAAATTTAGAAAGAAGAAGAAGGACAGAAAGAATGGAAGAATTCTCATTAACCGTTATGAATAATGAATAATTTACACATGATATACTTTGTATAACTCAATGAATGTGCATTGGAGGAGAACCAATGTGCCATAGTGGTGGTATAGAGTGATCTGGACACACACCAGTAGTTACGGGAGTGGATTTCCACCTAGTCTATTCTCTCAGGCAGTTACGAGAGTGAACTGTCACCTAGTTGAGTTAACTAGTCAACTAGTCTTCAGTTAACTGATTGAACAAAGTGTAGTGAGGAGTAGAATAAGGAATCAAGGGTAATGCACCAATCTGGTTATGATCCCAAGGAAAGTGTGCATTATCATGGTGATGATCCCAATGTTTCATGGTGACAAAACCAATGCAGCATTTAGACTCAACTCAATTAGTGAAACTGAAGTGTCAATTGAAAGAGAATATTCTCTAGATGGAATATTCTCCCCTAAAATATAGGAGACTGGATAACGACTAATTATGACTAATAAATAAGGAAAAACATTAGGAAAAATAAATCATAGGTGTGTGATAAGTAACTCCAACAAGAAATACCTCCACCACCATAAAGAACTAGCACACAAACGGGTGCTTCACAAACCCTAGAAGACTAGCACCCAAGAGAGGTGCACACTTTTCCCAAGAACAAGTGTTTGCTGAAATTTCCAAACTCACATTTGTGATATGATTCCTCAATGGGGAATTTTACCTTTATTTATATTAGACTGAACCTGTCAACAGTAGTGTCTATTAGCACAACATGGCTGACCTCAATAACTTATAATATAATTAATAATTACCATATTAATTATCTTTTACATTAATTATCTTTCACTTTATGGCGGGGCCGACCTATACCCTTTACATCACAAATAGGGTTACAGATAAGTCTAACTCTTGTATAATATAGAAAGGGATCTCATACACCCACTAGTGCTCAGCCACTAGGGGCACATCCATCTGTGCTTATCCACAGGGATGTCCACATATATATCTCACTATGTCTCATAGGAGAACCACACTTGCTAGTGCTCAACCACTAGGATCACTTTCACCTATGCTCAGCCACAGGAACGTCCAACTCAGTAGATCTTCTTTCTCACTGCGTTACATAGGAGAATCATCTGGAGTATCACATCATCTCAACTCTTTTCACAAAGGATTCCAATACATCGTTTCATCTCTGTCTCAGAACGATACACCCAACTCATGGGATTCCCTACACAAGGGCACACAACATTCCATCTATGTCTCGAAGAGGAACCACACAACCAGCTCATGGGATTCACCACCTCACATAGGGGCACAACGTTCCATCTCCATCTGAGAGAGTAACCACACACCCATCTCATGGGCACACCCAACTCATGGGCTCTCTCTCAGGTCGACTCACTCAGTCTGTGTCCTAGAATATGTCTCACGCAACTGTAATCATCAACACCAGCTTCAGAGAGGGATCTCTCTGTAAGATTTAGATTTGTTTAGATTAAAATATTAGGCTAGTTATGACAGGTCAGGATTTGATTTTTTTTTTTGAATTGTTTGGTTGATTAAATGCTTAAATTACCATTGGGCTATGGGGTTTGTCTCTTAAAATAAGGATCAATTTCAACTTTTTATTAGGTTTCTTCACAGGGAAAGGTAGTTAAATTTTTTGGATCTGGTAAATTTGGATGAAGTGAATAGGAAGAAGTGAGAGGAATTCCATCAAGTAAAAGAGCAATTAAGAATTTGTTTTAATTAATTTCAGTTGAAAACATAGAAATCATTCAAAGCCAGAAACATAGTATATTGAAATAAATTATGTTTGTCAACCTTCTTTTGAATAATTAGGATTAGAAATGCGTAAAATGATAACAGAGAGAGGAAAACATAAAAATAGATAGATGCACTTCACCAACAGTTTGACACGAGAATCCTGTGAAAGAGCCCTTTTTTATTACTGAACAATCCGCTTGAAAATACAAAATAGATTTTCTTGGATGCAAAAATCAACCCTGGATACCTCGAAATGAGAAGTATGTATACATTTATTTACAAAAGATCTTTTCATAATTAATCAGGATATATTTTAGGAATATCTAAACTAATTGTATATCTAATTACAAAAATATAGGACTATTTCAGATGTGTTCAGATTTCTAGCTCTGATTTGATGGAAACTGTTGATGACTTGACCCTTTGACTTCGACTTAGTTGTTGGTCCTTGCTGCTGAAAAGTAGAACCCATCTTTACTCAAGTAATTTGCACAATTTGTCCCATCTCTTTTTACTTGGGATTGATATTTTGAGTAATTTCATCTACCTCTGTGTATTTAGAAAAAGTGGGTTTGGTGATGAAAATGTGTTTGATCTCATGTTGAATGTTCAAATCAAACTGCAGTGTTTCCAGGAATGCTTTCCCAGTGATGCTTCCTTGTATTCCTGCGAATTTTGAATTGTATTTTTTCACTGTCTTTAATTTCTGGTTATAATCAGGCAAGGTGATTAACTTGTCATTAATCACTAATAAACCAAGTAGTCCTTTTTTGTTTAGCACCTCAAACTTATTGAAGAACCTATGCACACCTATGTCCATAACCTGACATTTTTATTACAATTGCAATAGGAAGCCTTTCTTGGTTATAACCTTTTTTTATTTCCAGGATAGTTTCAGTTCTTTATTCTATATCTAGCTCTTCTAACTCTTGTTTGTTTTTAGAATTTAGAAACCTGATAAGATCTGTTTCTTTTGTTGGATTTTTTCCCAATTCTTCCTTGATTATTTCAATGTTTCCTCTAGCTTTCTGAATTAACTCATGATGCTCAAAGATGATGTGTATAGAAGGTCAAATCTCTGTCATGGATTTATTGATGTATATCCATATGTTTTCCTTAGCTTGGGCTAAGGTATTAGCCATGGTTGTTTCATTTCCTAATTGTTGTAGTCATTGGTTGAGCCTCTGATATTTATGTATTTATGCCTGATGACAAGTCTCAATCTGTGCTTTCTCTTCCTGTAATGACTTTACTTCTTCTTGTAACTTTCTGATTTCTAATCCTTGTATGGACATGTCCTCCATAGATTTAACCAATTTATCTGAGGCATCTAAAGTTTGTGTTGGGGTTGATGTTGATGTAGACATTTATGTTTTTCTTATCCCTGTCAAGGGAACTTCATCTAGAGGAACTATGGCCAACTGTGCATTCTTCTCTTTTTCCTTGATCAACTTATCCATCTCTGCTTCCATTTCCCTAATCTGTGCATTTTTCTCCATAATCAATTTGAGCATTTCTTCTTTTTGGTTTTCTATCTCGGCCAACTCTTTCGTCTTTGAATCCTTTGTTGTTGGTAATTTCAATTGTTTCCTGAGTGATTCTATATCAACATTCTTCTTCTTGATCAACTCTTATGTTGCTTTGACATTAGCTGGGTCATATCCAATCTTGAGAACAAATTCTTCTAATGATTTTATCTTATTATCCTTGGCCAAAGAATATATCTTTTCAATCTTTAATTGGGATTGGATATTAGTCAGTGATACCTGTAATTTGGAAGCTTCCATTCAAGTGTTTTTCAGGGTTGTAAAGATCATCTCCCATGTATGTCTATGCATATCCATTTGATCAATAGGGTGGACATCCTTTATAATAAATTCAAATAAAGTCTTCTTGTATTCAATTGATGTCTTTGGACAAGGGATTTGTGCCTGTAAGAATGTCATTTGCATTCTTCCCTTCTCTCTGTCAAAGGATGACAAAATTTTGTGCTGAGCAGTAGAATTATGTTTCCAAAATTGAGTATAAGCATTATTGTTGAGAAGTTCATTCTTTTGCTTAATTTCCTTGTATTTGTCAAAAATATTTGAATCCTTTTCTCCATGAATTAATTCATATGTTAGAGTTGTGTATGGATTTATTTGTGAAGCTGGTGATGATGGAGATCTTGCAAACAAACTTTCGGACTATGCTAAAGAGTGTGGTCCTTCCAAGACTATTGTAGACTGCATTTCTCCCTCTTTAAGAAAACTTGTTGTAGGAATGGTTTTAGTCTTCTTCCTATATATTTTAAAATCATCTGTTGAGACCTCTGTGACTAAAGGAGATTCTTCATTCCTTGATCTTTTCTCTGCTTGTCTTTGAGGTGTGATGGTCTTTGAAGGGGTCATAGGCAAAGGTTGTTCTTTTTCTTCTTGCAAGGTGTTCTCTTCCCACTAAGCTTAGTTAATGTATTTTTCAATCTCTTGCCTTTTTGTATGCACATAGGGAGTGGTCTTTTTTTTTTTCCTTAGCTCAAAAATAATTCCAAATGGTTCATATGACCAAGTGAAGCTTAGAGGAAACTTCATTTGTCTTAAGAGGATGTCTACTTCTTCACCTGCTGCTCTATTGTTGAAAATAAATGGTCCAATCTGAGTTTTAATTCTGAAATGAGATTTCTTCTTGGCTGCTACAAAGCGAATTTTATCTGAATTTATCATTTTTCTTATGTACTCCAATGAAAAAATCCTCATTGCGAGGTATTTAGGCAACCTATATGGTGGTAGATCACATCCATACACCCTTATTTCTGTATAATTCTGGTATAAATACCAGTCACCTGTCTTGGCCTGATCATTTAGATGTAAAACCTTCTGAATTTCTTCACTAACCTTGGGTTTTGTTCTGTTGCTCAGTAAACAAGTAGCTAGATAGATGAACTAATCAATGAAATATTAGAAACTGTACTTTGTTGAGTTCTTTCTCACCAATGAAGTCCAAAATATGATTGACTATGGGATTCCTAGTTCATTTAGCTTCTGGAGTGAAAAGGGAACTTATATGCTTGATGGAATATGAACATATAAACCAGAATTGAAGAATACTAGAACATTCCTTCAGTTGGAAACCTAAGAAATTGTTCATGAATGTTGTCTGCCAGGAATTGGCTGAAATTAAACTTCATAGAAACATTTTCTTTTGTAGAGAAAATGGACAGAAAACCCAAAATAGGTTCATCTACCCATTCATCATAATAGTATCCCAACAGACATGAGAGCATGGATATAATATGATTAGCCTTTTCTGGGAAAATGGAAGAGGGGTATGGTGGATTTTTCTTAGTCCGTTGGGCATCTTCAGGGAGGAAAAACTCAAAATTTTTGGCTCTCTCAAAAAAGATCAATTTTTGATATAATTCATTTAGGGATTCAATAGAGAAAGGGGGAGTGGAGTCATTTTGAGGTATCTGCATCATTTGGTTAATGATCTTAGGGGTAATTGTAAATAGAATTTCACTAGTGGGAGAGGAAATGGCTCTTTTGCTTGGTAGATAATTAGCTTGGCATTTAAGGATGAATTCAGAGAAAGGGTAGGTTTGGGGGAAAATGTAGAGGGGTAAATTGGATTCCCAGAGTCCAATTTCATCACTCTAGTAAAGGAAAATATCCTTCAACCAGTAGTGTAATTCGAATAAATCGAAATCGCACTTCAGCTCTACTACTTTATAGTCTATGTCTGCCATAGGAATGTGGTCCATGTCAATTGGAGAGGGAACCATTGGGTTTTCAGAGGTGTCAACAAACTTTCCTTTCGGAGACGTAATTGAAAAACTGACAGTAAAATAGGTTGGCAATGTTGTAATTACCGGGAAAATAGTTCGTCAGTTGAAGGAAAGTGATGGGGGTGATAGTCTAACACCTAGCTTACTCGGTCTTCATGGGTTCTTAGTCAGTAAACAGTGTAACAGGGGGGGAACCAGGGTTTTTTATATGCACATGGATATCCATTAGGGCGTGGGACCGTTATGGAACAACTAATGGTCACGGGGAAGGGATTGATTGGTTAACAAATATAATGTGTGGGGACAAGTGTTGCATAGGAGGAGGGGAAGTAGCAATGGGAAGGTGAGCGGTATCGAGATTTAGTTAGGTGGATTTCATAGGGGGGGGGTCGGTGGTATCTGATAGTCGGAGGGGGGTGAGATATGATGAGGAGGTGCCATTTTAGGTGGGGTCAGGGTGGGAAAAAACCACTTTTCAGACCCCCCCTCCGTTGATAAAGGTAGGTAGGTCGGGGGGTGCAAAATAAATTTAGGACTGTCGATCAAGAAAGGAATAATTCCTTCGGGGAAAGATTTGTGCACACTTTATGCACTACAAGACAAACTATCTTGTCAATTTCTGAACTTTGGTTAAAACACATGCACCATAAAGAAAAATGTTTTCTTTTTGAAACCTTTACATTCTCATTTATTTTTCCTATACTAATCTAATTTATTTCATCAACTTAGGGTGCATTTTAATGTGCAGACCCTATTTTATTTTCTCTGAAGGGAAAATTCATCTAACTTATCTTCTAGCCTATGCATCTAACTCATTAATCCATCTTAAACAATTGGATTAATTTATTCTTATACTTAACTATTTTAGCCAAGATTAGGCAGTTTGGCTAAAATTATTCTCTAACCTAACAACAGAAATTGAAATTTTTTTGATCATGATTAAACTGTATGATTCAAACTTTATTTTTCTTTTCATGGGGTTTTCTTGTTTTTCTCTTTTTATTTATTTTTATTTTATTTTATCCTTTTTTCTTTTCTTTTCTTTTCTTTTCTACCCTCTTTTCATTTTCATTAATTTTTATCTTTTTTTTCTTTTTCTTTTGGAAATCATTTGCAGAATGTAATATTATTTACAATATAAAAATCATTGAAAGAAGAATATTCAATCACCATTTTATACTATGAAATATAGGACTCTAACACCCCCTACCAAGAAGGATTCACCTTTAAATGCAACACTCAAAAGACAATCTAATTCTATAACGCCTTCATTTTTTACCTTCACCATTTTCAACCATAATATCCATAATTGTTTAGTGGATTTTGGTGCTTTAGCCAACATCACACCATACATAGTTTTTCAAACACTAAATGTTAAACCAGTTAAGTCAACTTTGCATATTATTCAATTAGATAAAACTGAATTGAAGGTCACAAGGGAGTTGAAGGACATTTTCATCTAGATAGTCTTAGACCCTAGGGTACATCAATTCATCCATATAGTTGTTGTGGATATTTCAAAAGCATATGGTATGCCTCTTAGTTTGAATTGGCCACAAAACATAAAGGGATATTTTACAATCAATTGGCCTCACTTGTGTCTACCCTAGAAGGGAAAGTTGAATCAGATTTGAAACGAAAGGGAGAAACCCATGAAGTATACTATAACTAACCTCAAAGATAATAAGAAAGAGCTTATGCCCTTTGAGATTGACCTCGGTACCTTTTTCATATCATTCCCCTCTAGTTTTCTAGTATAGCTTGAGGATTCCACCCTCTTTCAAGCTAAAATAAGTACTACCCATGCTTGTAATTTAGCTAATGTTGCCTTAGGTAGTATAATACCTTCTAGTTTTTAGCATCTTTACTTTGATGGAGCCAAGTTTAATGTCAGTGAAAGAGTGACATGTGTTTTCATAGAACCCAATCAAAATAAGATATTTTCTCTTAGATTATAATTGTCCACACGAATAATACCACCAAATATGAAGATTTATCTTTAAGACTAAAATGTACTATAGATTTGAATGTTCAATATTTGCAGGTATTTGGTGATTCTGAGGTAATGGTTAGATAAGTTAGAATTAAGTGGCATTGTAATTCTCTTTGTTTAGAGAAGTATGTGGAAAGAATGTTCGACTTGATGAATCATTTTAATTCCTTTAACCTTCAATCTATAACTTGAACCAATAACACAGTGTCAAATCTGTTACATATCAACAAAATCTATGTCCCCTGGAACTATTTTCCATTAAATGAGTTCTAAGTCAATTTGGCCTTCATGCCTTCCATGCGTAATCAGATTGAGAACTAGAAAGTGTTTGAGGATGGCCAACATATCATCCATCTCCTTACTAACGTTATTCCATTCAACAGTTCTATAATTAATGATGAGAAACGTGTTAATGTAATCTAAGTATAAAGATTAAACAACTCAGTTTCGTTCTAATGTGATTCCAAAACAAGTGATTAGTTTAGAAAGATTCTTTGATTTGTAAGAAAGATTTTGTAAACTGGTAAATACAAAGATAACAAGATCCTCAATGGGATACAAGACAATTAACCTATGGAATGACCAAAATCGTAAGGTGGTCAATCTAAAAACTTGTTGTACAGGTGAAGAAAAACAACCTTATATCAAATTGTTCAAATAAATTTTCACATATACTTTTCTTAGACTTACAATGAGCCGAGGGTATATGATCTAAAAATAATCCAATATATTATATCTTTGAAACCAGACATGAAACATTTCCACAAAAAATAGAGAGACATGCATCCTTCATTAGAATCCCTCATCCAAAATGATTTGAAAAATTCTTAGATGCTTGGATTATATATTTTACTTATGCATATTACTTATGTAGTTAACTTGGTCCCAATTTCTAAGAAAAGTGAAGAAATATGATTATGTGTTGATTATAGAAACCTTAAAATCGGCTCTAAAAAATATAATTAGCCTAATTTATGGGACATTTGATCACCAAAATTGGGATCTAAAAAGATACAAAAAGAGTGAGATCCATATCACAAATCCCACCCCCCACCACCCCCACCCAAGTAAATTCAAAAATCTATGCAATCTTACTTCAGCAAGACTAACGTTGTTAGAAAAATTATTTTAGAGTTCGTCGAGATTATGAAACCTCTAAATAACATGATAAAGAAAAATAAACAATTTAATTGGAGGCATATAAAAAAAGAGGTTTCTTGGAAAATTAAGACTACTATCACTTCAATTCCCATCTTAGTTAGCCCGATTACAAAATAAATTTTATTCTCCTGACAAAAAAAATAAGGAAGGTGACGAGTTTCCCATCACTTGTATGAGCAGGAGGTTGAAAGTAGTTGAGCTAAACCAATCTCACAGTTGAAAAACATGACCATGATTTAGTTAAGGTTGTTTTAGAAATTTATTCTTTACATTCTCAAGAGAAACACACTAGCTATTGTTTGTCATCCTAGGGTAAGGTATTGGTCCACATAAAAGGAATTAGGAGAAAAGAGAGGGAACTAGTTGACCATAATCCAAGTATATGATTTAGACATTAAACCTACCTATTTAGTTAAAGGTCGTGCCTTTATAGGTTGGTAGTTGAGTCTCAAGACACCATCAATGAGGCAGTTGGGAGAATGAAGCTTCTAGGTATTACACTGTTGATTTTGTCCATCCCTCACAGCTCCATGGTATCATGATTTAAAGATTTATTTGTAACATGACAACAACAAACTTGAGCACTTGAATTGAAAATGAAAAGGAGCTTTAAGACTAAAAATTTCCGAATATAAAATAATAGGTGATGTTCTATTTTGAAAGAATTATGATGGATTATTTTTTAGATGCCTTGAACAACAAGATACCCAAAACGCCTTGGCTAAGCTACATAATGGACCTTTTGGTTGGCAATTTTTAGGTGTCACCACAACTCATAAGATCCTCAAAGTGAGATACTATTGGCCTATGCTATTTAAATAGCTCATGCACATGTGTGCAAATTCCATACTTGCCATATTTTTGTTGTCAAGTAGAAAAATGCATCCATCCCTTTACATCCAATTAACATAGTCATGTCTTTCAAGCAATGGGGTATATAATGAATGGTTTAATGAGTATTAATTCATTTCTCTGTCAAAATAAATGGGCGACCCATTATTGCACTTGATGGGAAAAATCCATTGCTACAATAACCAATTCTATTGAGGTTGTATTTAATTCCTTGAACAAAATATCATAACAGATTTGGTGCTTTTGTACCATTAGTGTTTAATAATGTGAAATATTTCATGGTTTTTTATCTAACAATGTTTTTTCCTAGATAGCGGAATGGTTTTGAAGTATTCTGCAAATTATTATCCCTAGGGAATGGGTTGGCATAATCAAAAAATAAAAACTTGTTAGGATAATCAAGAAAACCATAGAAAACCATCCTAAGAGTTGTCATATGCCATGAGTAGCACTCTATAGATAAATCATGCGATACCCAAGACTGCCACTAGGAAATTTACCTTGTTTTTTGGAATAAGATAAGTAGGCCTTTCTTCCTTTGAATATATTCCTCCCTTGCTTATAGTTATCAAAAGAAGTGTTAGGGGAAATCTCAAGGATTGAAAACTAACTAAACACCATGATAAAGTGAGAGGAATGAAAATAGAAGATGATACATAAATTCATTATACATCAATGTTTAGTGAGATTTTGATTTGATCAATTAAAATTTGATAAATATTTCAAAGTAGGTAACCGTATTCCATGAGTTATACACTTAGTCAACCAGTGACATATCACATGCGTTCATGGGATATTAAAGAATACCCCTAATTTCACTATGTAATGAAAAATACCTCCCAAAATCCTTTTGTTGAACCCCCCTCCCAATACATGTTTCCAATAAAAAAAACCCTATTTTTACTAGATATCACATATTTTTAATATATTTTGCTTCTTGTACCCCCCTAAACCCCACACACCCACCCCAATACCTACAATATATTGACCCTAATTTTCACAATTTAAAAACCCCCTTTATGAATGAACATGATAAGATATTGGTCAACAAGGTGAATCCCATGTGCCTTGTGCTCCTATGGGACCTAGCCAATGAACCTGAAGATAAGCACCCAAAGTTATCCTCTTTATGGCTAGGCCCTTATCAAATTGTAGAGAAGGTCATTCAAAGTACCTATTGTATTCGAGACTTGAAGGGAGTTGAGTTCCCTTTGCTTACTATTGCCTCACATCTAAAGCGATACTTCCTTTGACCCACTTCACAAGTGTGGGTTCATTCTCATTGTAGGTAGGTTTAGATTTTTGTAGCTACATCCTTGCCTTAGTTGTAAATAAGTTTCTGGTTTCCCTTATTTCCTTGTAGCGGATAGCATTCCCTCAATCATTTCCCTTTATAATAAAGTGCGATGAACCACTTCATACCCTCACTTGCTATCCTCCTAGAATAGTGCAAATGTGGGATAAGGAAGAAGTAGGATCTTACATAATTATTGTATAAGTATGTAAGCATACACCAAGCCTGATAGAAACCCTTGCGAGACATCTATGTTACACAGGGATACCCCGACAACAAAGTAAGCCAAAGATTGTCACACTTTCTCTATTGCATGGTGATTATTATAGTGTTTATAGATTCTAAGTATTCTTGGTAAGTCACCATGTGTTAATCCTACAATGCACCAATTGTGAATATATGATATTTTAAAGTTTTATAAGCCCATAAATCCCTACACCACTCTCAAAATTTGAATTTGTTATTCATAGGAGCTAAGAATTAGTAAATTAGTGAGTTCTCGCAATTCTAATTTTCTAGGTTAGGACTAGATTTGGAAGACATCACAAGGTATGACTTAAAGTTTCTTCCTCTTATTCTCACACCATCATAATCAGTAGTTAAATGGATCTCCTCAAGCACCCAAACATCCTTAATTTTGTATCTTGTGACTTAGAGAAAAAGAGGAATTGTGACCTTTTACTTGTTTTAACTTGCATTTTTCCTCCATACAAAAGGGATTGTGCTCATGTCTTTTCATGTTTCCATATATGGGGTTACCATGTTTCTCATTTTCCATAGGAAAGTGGAAAAACCCTATTCTCCTCATATCACATCACATTGATAGAATACAAAGGAATAGCATCACTTCATCTCATGCTTCATGACCAGCTCGTATGCAACTATGGGATCCCACTTCCATCACTCATTATTCATTTAACCATTGATTTCCACCCAATTCACAAGTGATGAGTTGTAAGGAACTCAATTCGTGGTGATCAAACAGGTTCTTCCAACACTTATGTATTACACTAATTCCTACAAAGAATAGAAGGGGTTGGCCATGGACGAGGTTCCAACTCAAGCTTTCCACAAAGCTCCTAATGATATAGCCTTTCCTCTCCTCATATCACATCATTGATTCTAAAGTAAAAGAGGAAAATGGTATCCCCTCCATCCTTCCTTGTGACATGTTTTGTAAGATTCGGCCATGTTACCACACAAACTCGCACTTTAGGAGATAAAGTTTGAAAATTTCAAGTGTGATCTGAGTGAAACTAAGAGGGGGGCATTGTCACTTCACTAACCCTCTTCTACACTTTAGAACGTCTCTCCTCTAGCTCAAGGGGGGCTTCCCTAGGTTAATATTTCTAGGATTCAGGGCAATGAATCTCAAGGTGATGTTAAGAGTAAATCTAGTAAAAATATTTTTTGGTAAATTTTGGGGTATGAAAGATGATGGGAGGATTGGAGACTAGTCTCTTTTCATTGGGCATACGAGGTCAACCAGGTCTCTCTTGAGAAGGTAAATAATGGATATTGGATTATACCTAAGGTTTTTCATGACAAAACTTAGGAGATCCTCCTATAGGGAGATAACCAAGGTAGTCCACTACAAACCCTAGAAGACCATCATATGTCCTTTAACAAGATTTAAAGACAATGTCAAGGGAAAGTTCTCCACTAGAAACCTTCCTAGGGTTTATAAGACATGATATATTCAAGAAAAATACAAGGAAAATGCACCTTCGCCACTTGATAAACACATTGTCACTTAATACATCTAATAAATAAATCCACAAAGGATTAAGAAGAACACTTACTAGGTAAATCCTTGCTCATCCATAAAACCCTAACCATGAATCATCCATCAAACTTGAAAAATCATCCACAATTAGTCTCCTCAATAAAGGCACCTTAGTCTTCTATCCATTAAACAAATCCAAGACAAAAGTACTCCAACAAATTTCAGAAATTTCAAACTTGCTAAGGGATTTCTCCCCCAATCCAACCATGAGAAAATGAGAGGAAGTCCATCTATATTTATAGAGGATATGCTCAAGTTACTTTACATTATAATATCAATTTCTTAGGCTAAAATCCCCTTATATAGCCAATGGAGGGGAAAAAGACCCTCTCCACTAATTAAATAATCTAAAATATACAAAGATGGGGATCTTCATGCCACATGTACAACAAATAAGGGGGAAAATCCCTTAAAGTTGAGACACGGCATCAAAAATGTTTTTTTTCCCGTAGAATTCATCCTCCAAATTCCCTTCAAAATCTCCTTCACCTTCACAAATTCATAAATTACAATCTCCAAACGTTGGAAAATGGGCCTTTAAGGTAAAAATGTTCCCAAATGATGACAAGTAAGGGCTCCATGATGCCATGTCTAGCCTCCATAAGCCCTCAAACAGGCCAGCCACATCCACCAATCAATAAACACCATTTCAAGTCTTTCCCCACATGTGGACATGTAGGTCCACAATGATTATATCTGCAATAAATATATGGGTAAAGATCTCACAAAGATAAGAAGATAATCACTAAAATGAGCCATCCTTACCCCACAACAGTTCTTAATAAAATGTGAGTACAACATCCAATAAAAGGGGCAAATCCATACAAATGTGTAAGGTTGTCCCTCTAATTCTCCTTATGTCCACATCACCATAGAGTTCGGCCTAACTCCAAATTGTAGGCCGACTCATAAAAATTATGTCCCAACATTCACACACACATGCACACATAGCAAGTTTTAGTTTAAAGAGACTTAACACGGTCTAAGTTTTCATCCTAAACCACATGAAGATAACTTCCTTTACAGAATTCAGAAAGTTGTCTTTTTTTAATTATGCTACATCTCTTCAAGTGAAATTTTCTTTTGCATGATGTGTCCCTGCTCCTTCAATACCAAACTCAAAGAACTTTATCTTTGGTTATTTTTACTTTTTAAATAGATTACTTAATATGTCTATTGCATGTAGAGTTGTTTTACCTTTATTTTCCCTTTTCAGATTCCAATTCTACCATATGATTCAACAAGAGAGATTTTCAGTGCTCTGTGTCTTCAACCTAAATTTTATCCTTCAGTTTGTAAATTATATTGTAGTTCTAATTATCAAAGACAACCTAGGTAACTTGTCATTTTCCTTAGCAGGTTTGATCAATTTTCCAGTAACCATAGAAATATTTTAATTTATTGTCCTTGAGTTCTTGATTGATCCTGAATTTCCCAAAAGGAATTTCAGATATTGCATCTATTCACTACCACTTCCTTTAAAGTTACATTCATCGTTGATACCATGAAAACTATAGCCACAAAAGAGGTTATGGTTATAGTTATCATCATATATATCTCCCCAAAATTTGAGTTGGTTACCCATGTTCCACCTTGAACTGTCAACTAAATAAATATCACGTGACCGGTATTTTTTCATTTTTCATGGATATGTTATCATATTCTTTTATAGAGGCACGTACGTAGTTGACCTCCTAATCTCCATTTGACATAACGTCAATTCTCCTCCTCTTGGTTTGGATGCCACTGGTTACATCAATATTATATTCTTCTTTAAACATGTGTTTGTTGTCCCCAGTTGCTTCACTTGGCGAGTGCCCAATGCCATGTTCTTCGTCATCGAAGCATAGAAAGGCTTCCAATTCCTTGATGTCTTAATGGAATTGGCTATGATAACTCCCATGTTTTCCTTGGCTCACCCCATCATAGCTAACCTTGCATGTGTTTTCTTCCCTAGATTGAAATATTTCAATGCCATATCAGTAAAATCCCCATTTCTTTAGTGTCAATCACAACTATTCCCCAAGGTATGATAGTGACAACAATCAGTTGAGGTTGGTGAAAAAATTCCTAAGATACCCCTATGCAAAACAAGGTGTAACATTTGGCTCCTACATGAGGAGATTTTCTTTCTCCAAAGGTGCATGAGAACCTCAGAACTTGTCCAAGTGAAATTGGTAAGCCAAACTAATGACTCCATCACTTTTTTTGTACAGTGCCCCTTTCCTCTATACTTAGTCATAAAGTAAAATAGGGAAATGTTCAAATCCAAATGTTTGTGGGTTGGCTTCTCCACCATTACTGAGCTCAAAATAGACCTGGGTGTTGGCACCCAAAGTTTTGGGTTTAGTTTTGTGTGTATGCACAAACAAAGTTGTGTGCACACTTAATTTTATGCACACCAAAGAAAATACACGAAGAATGCCATAGAGTGCGCATCGGACCAAGTTTTGTCAACAACATGCCAAATATAAATACTATCAAGTGCGTGTCGGTCCGAGTTTTGTCAGTTGTGTCGAAAACCTAGAAGATTTCCGACGGAATCAAGAAAGGAATCACCAGGAAATATCCTGGAATGATTATTGCCCACAGCATATGACGATGTGGGGTGACCAAAAAATGAGTTGGAAAGGCAGTTAAGATTTCCCATGATGCAAAGAGTGTATGTGGAACGTTGGAAGGAACCATAAGTGTGTGAGGTAGTTGGATCATACATGAGAGTGGAGCAGATCATAAAGAGATAGCGCTCCCCAACAATGGAATATATAAAAGAGATCTCTAAGCTCAGAAAGGGAGTTAGCTCGTGAGATAACCATTCAGAGAGTTTTGAGTTAGCTTAGCTATCAGTATTGAGATCACTCTGATATTGTTGTAATGTTGTGATGTTTTGAATATATTCTTGTCTCTTTGTTTTGTCTGAATCCTAAGGCAAGGCGCATGGAGAATTATGTTGTATTCCCATTGTTTTATATAGTAATGATATGAATTTATATGGTTTTCCCAAGCAGTGGTTCAGTGTACTACATATCTATGTTGTGATGGAATACTCATAATAATAAAGATACGGAATTTTTGATCTATTATGTGTCTGTTACGAATGAGTTGAATATGTGTGTGTATTTTTTCAATTATTAGTCCTAAATATATTATCATACCTAAGTTACATTGATTCCAATTGCAGTGATGTGTCATATGTTTAATCCTTCATCCCTGTCACAAGACCTTATCGTCTCTGTGATCCTCTTTGCATCTTGGGTGAGACCTTTCTCGGCCTTGGTTGAGGATTGATATGTCGATGCTTTGAGGTTTTTGTTGGAAAAATCTAGACAAACCTTGGGTCTAAAACTCCCCAGTGTTAAGAAGGTTGGTATGTGCGCAAGCGTGGATGGAAAACAGTGACACAACACCCAAAACTAGGTATTTTCACATCATTAGGTTGAAATTCATTCTAGTGTTTACTGGAACATGTATGTTTCATGCCGCTTTGGATAGGGATGTTGTCATTATAGATGGACCGTGAAATGTCTTCCTTCTTCCCCAACCATTTGCAAAAATTTCCTTTGTTGTCATTAATTTGTGTATTTAATACAGAACAATGAGCCTTGCAAGAAAATAAAATATTTCCTACATGGACCTCAACTATAGAAAAATAATCAACAAGAGTTATGGGTTCTTTGTTTGATCATGGTTAATGATACTTGGAAATAATATCATCAAAGGTTTGCAAAATTGCACTATGATGTTCATTAATGAGACTCTTCTTAGTATCTCCCATGGTATGCCTATGTGGTGTATCACAAAGCTCCTTATTTCCATTGGTGTTAGTGGCCAAAAACTATTCAAAGATTGCATTTAGGATGCCCTCTTCAACAAAACTGAGGACATTGATACCCTTGAGACATCTATTAGTATCCCCCCAAAAAAATCAGTTTTATTTTCGTCAAATCCATCCATATCCCTTTCATCATCAATGGAAGGATCATCAATAAGAAGGTTATCAAAACCCATCAACCACATTTTGCATCTTTGAATGCAAACCAATGCTATCAATAGTCCCACTATATTAGTTTTCCAGGATGTCAGAGCTGCAATCATATTAACTTTATGTTAAAGGAAATCTATTAAGAAATGTCGCCTCAACATATGCCTCATCCCCAATCTCAGTACTTTCTCTGTAATCATTTTTATCCACATCGTAACAAGGGTAATCATCAAAATCCATGAAGAAAGGTCCCCTTCTTGAATTAATTAAAATAAGCTCGTCTGAATTACATGTTTTGCAGACCCTCTCTCTATCAAGACTATGTGATAGTTCTAAATTCGACTTATCTTCGCCATGTTCATGTAATTTACCCTCATTCACATATGAAGTAAGACAACATTGATTTATTACAACACTTGGGTCTGTATGAATGGAGAAAATTTCATCCTTATTTTTTACGACAATGACATCGAACATTTGGATAAAAATGAGTAGAGGCTCCTCACAGAAGTCATTGTTTTCTTCAATTTTGTCACACAGATTTGCTACAGGAATGGAACCATGATCAGTTTATTTTACAACGAAAATCCCTTCATCATATCTGCAGTCAAGATGTCCTTTCACAAGACCACCAATGTTTTCTTCACCACAAACCTTTTTATTTCCAATTTCTACCCAAACTTCATTAGTGATAACTTCATCATCTACTATGTTGAGCTCTAGTATTTCACTGGACAAAATGATAGGATTTTCCATGTTTGATGAATATTCTTTGTTTTATTCATCTTGATCTATAATATCATCACCCTTATTTTCAAGGGAAGCCCAAAAATCATACTTTAAATATGCTTCCTCTTTATTTAAACAATGAAATTCTTCAAGAGGATCTCCTTCAGTGGTGGCTTCATTTATTTGGCTAGTACTGCTACCTTCTTCAAGGTCTTAGTAACAATCATTTTTTGGAGCTAAAGACACATCATCAAGGTTTGTGGGGTTGGAAATCAGAAGGGGGTCACCACAAGGGTCTTTCAAGACAACCTCATTGTTGAGAAAAAGATATGGAATGATCTTACTAACATTTCTAGATATTACTTCTCTAAAGAAAGATAGACGAGAATATCACCCTATGTTTATAGTCATCAAAACTGATATCCTAATTCACAAGTATTGTTTACAAGTCCTTAGGCTATTTTTTTATAATTAAAAGCTTGCTGAAAAACTCGGTTTTTATGTAATTTTCTGAATATATCAGATGTTGAAATGCATAGAGAGATAGAAGTAAAGACACCAATTCAATAATCAACACATATGAGACATAAATCAATCCTTTATTTCATTCCAATTCATCAAAGAATCGTTTTCTTTACAAAATTTCCTGAGGAAGTTTTGGACCAAAGTCAAACTTAGATGTCCCCGATGAAACATACAAAAGGACTTCTGACAGAAAATCAAAAAATTGAACTTGAAAAGACGGATCATATTGCCACATACTGCTGCCCACTAGACTTTGCACAATAGCCTTTGTCAGTCATGAAAACTAATTCACAAACAGACAAATCTACACAGACTATCAAAGATAGATCAACACCTATGAAAAACAAGTGTCTGAATGATGTAATTCATCCCTGAATCTTGTTGTCTACAATAGGACCCTACTATCATAAAAAATAATTAGGCTTCTAATGAATTAAGAAATGAATGAAAACTGAATTATCTCAACAGAAACTCTAAGAGCCAACCTTAGTATGCTTCTCCTTCCATTCTCCTCTTGTTCCTCCCTTTCCTTTTGCCTTTAAGCAAATTAGAATTGGTTGAAGTAGTTGAACTACTTCATTAGTTAAGTTAACTAAAAACTCAACCAACTTTTTAGTTAGGAGGAAAAGTAATAAATCATAATAAGGGTTTTTAAATAAATAATAACTAGTAGGTGGGACCCCTTGTAACTCCCTTTAGCTTTTAACAATAATAACACAACTAGTTAATTAAACAAAACATCCCTCCTTGTGACTCCCATCATCACATTCATATTTGACAATTTATCTCAATGATATTTGAAATTATTTTTAAAATATATTACTCATTATCGAAAAATAGCATGTTGTCCAAAATTTCTGAAGTCAACTGTCATCAACAATAAATAAAATAAAACTTAAAATCCATATTTCCCACTCTGAGAGGCAATCCTTCCTTTGTTGTTGTTGTCACCTTTTGATCTCTCTGAATTTGCCTTAGGTTGTGCTGAACCTTTAGGCCTAATCTCGTTGATCACATAAGAGCAATCGTCCCTCAAATGCATCTGGGAGGACATGGATTTATCAGAGACATTGGAGGGTGAGGAAAGAGCAGAAGCTATTTTTCCTTTGTCAGGCGCATGGTGGGCCTCGGTTTTCAACCTTTTACTCACATGGGAAGACTGAACTAGTGAGTGGACAGGGGTAGCTTGGACAATTTGATTGATAGGCGAGGGAGCAGGTAAAGACAAGTTATGCCAGCCACGATGTTGGGAGACTGTCAGGTGGACAATCTCTTTCCATCCATCTTTTTCAGGAACATCAAGCTGCAATGAGACATGAGGAGGTACAGGGATACCAAGGTCCTGTGGGGCTTGGAAGGGAGGCCTTTCAGGCCTAGGTTGGACCACTCCTTTCCCAATCCAATTAAAAAACCTAGCCTGAAACAGTTGGCCTAACTCTTGTGAGTCAGCATCAAAGTATATGGAGAATCTTGGCATTCTAGGGCCCCTGTTCCTCTTTCTCGGTTACCTCTGCCATGGCTACCTCAGTTGAAAAATCTCATTCATGTATGCAAAATTGGTTAGCAAATAGTCTCTTTAACAACCATACATGAAAACTCCTTTTAAAATATGAAATAAATTTTGTCTCAGCAACATATCAGACTCATGCAATCCAATCCATACAAATTGTTTAATCGTTGTCAATGAGGAGTGGGTGAAAAAAGGTTCTGGGATATGCGAGGGATTGTATTGAGCGAAAAAATGTTAAAATGAGGAGGGAAGACCATGGTTACTACTCATAGACAACAAACAATCAACCGTAATGTAAACCAAAGAACATATCATTGTAATCCATCCAAGAAACTGCAATTTCAAACTGTTATAATACAGAGCTCCTCTTAACTGTAATTAAATTTTAGGAACAAGGAGTGAGTAATGAATATGGGAAGGCGAGGGGATTGTAATTAGCGAAAAGTGAAATAACGGTAAGGGAAAAGAGCGGATATTGTTCATAAAACCAATTAAGTAATCCATAAAACAAGTATGTATTTAATGCAAACATTTCAACACTAACTGTTGGCCCTTGGTTATGGAAGGAAGTGAAGTACAAGGAAGAAAAGGTAAAAAGTGAGTTTCGCGGGAGACACAGTGACTATCACTGGGTTGAAGTGAGCAGAAGACCTGAAAAGATGGAGTGAAGTGTGGAAAAGCAAGTTGTTGGATGAGGATATCGAGGATGATAGATCAACAAGAAAGATGGATTGAGGACAACTCAGAAAGTGAAAAAAGCCACCGTTGGATGCTTTGGAGCACCGCGTGAGAATGAAGGGAAGGCAAGCTGGCGAAGCCCGAAAAAAGCACGTCAAGTTGACCTAGGGTTTTAGACACCTATATTTTTGGTATCTAGGGTTTTGAAACTTAGGTTTTGGCCTAAGGCTATCAGTGAGGTCTTGTAATGTATAAATAAAGGTCAAGAGGACCTGGGTCAAGTTGGTCATTGAGTATTGACATGATATTGTTTTTTATCCAGCTCTATTGTGGGGGAGATTATTGTATTGAGAGAGAGAGAGCCTTCTGGTATTGTAAGATATTCACCTATATGCAGATATCAAGTCATGCAGCTAGGTGTGCAAAAGAGGGAAGAGAAAGAGAGAGAAGAAAGAAGATCTACTAGTTGAGAGCGCAGACAAGAACTATATGCTTTACCTTGATAAATCATAAGCATAGTTCTGTGGACGTATCCCTAGAGGGAGGGTGAACCACGTATATCTTGCATTGTGTATGTGTGATTGATGCTTTGATATCTGTTGTTGTTATTTTGTTATTTATATTGTTGTGTTAGATCAGATCTATAACTGTGCAGGATAGATCTAGATTGATAAGTGATAGGTGCATATTGTGTTGTTGTTCCACTATATCCACTTGATATTCCCCCGGTCGTAGACATATCTGTCCTGCAACCCCCTCATAGTTGCTTCAGTTGAGACTGCATTTGCTTCGCAGGTGTAGTCGAAAGGGCTAGTAGCTAGGGCTTGTTGGTGCGCTCTTGGAGTGAACCTCGGGTCTACCCTTGTGCCAACAAATGGTTCCGTTGTCGGGACCAGAATCTTCTTGAGGGAATGTCAAGGTGGTTCCCATCGAAGATAGAAATTCAAAAGTGGATAGAGGATCAAGAGAGAGACTTCGCGGAAGCCCAAAACAAAAACCCTAAGCTGAGTACTGAAGATTGGTTACAAAGATACATCTTCACCGACATTCATCAGATCTTCTTTGGAGGAATCCATCAGGAGATACACAAATGGTTGGCTAGGTTAGTTGATACCCAGTTTGAGATCAGATCTACACCTCGTATAGTTTGGACATCGGCGTTGATACAGAGGGTTAAGAGAGTGATAGCGTTGTATCCAGAGCAGTAGATCATTGGTTTGATAGTACCATTGGAGGGTATATCATCGAATTTGTTGTTGACAAAGTAGATTCGTATAGCCAAGCCGAGAGATACTTTTTCAAAGGACCCAGAGGGAAATTTTTGCATTTTCTAAAATTAAGAATCAAGATGCTCTTGCATGAAAACCATATCTTGAAGATACATTAGACCAACGGGATCTGAAAAGGATAATGTTCAGGAATTCATACAGTGACAGCGACACAAGAGTTGGACATACGTGTAGTGGAAAAGTATTCAGAGGGATTCACCTCGAGAACCTGTTTAAGAAAAACTAAAGGGAAGAGGGTTTCTACAGTGGAGAAGAGGTGGATGTGACAGACGCAGAGCACTCATAACCCACTAGGGCAGAGGAAGAATTCATTGAATAACTTCGCCAGGACGAGCCAGAAACATCAAGAACTATGCATACCACTGAAGTAAGTAATATCAATCCTCTTGTTGTTTCAAAAACGCTAAGTAATCAGAATATTTAGAAGCACCAAAGTCCTCAAAGCACTATTACTAGTAGTTCAGCATCTACTCAGAAAGGAAATCTAGGCAACTCCATGGAAAATGAGATGAGGCTCCCTATATTTAGAGGAGACGGATCTGAAGATCCTAATTAGCACTGGTTCCTATGTGAGGCCGTATGGAACATTAAAAGCATCACAATGAAGCTATTAAAAGAAACCAATTTAGCACTACACTGAGGGATCGCGCGTTGAGCTGGTACATGAAGCTTGTCCAAGGACTTGCACAGCCTAAACCACTGAATGAGATGAAGAACATGTTGATTGTAGATTTCAAGAAACCTAAGTCGCAGTCACAATGTATTACAGAGTTGAAGGATATCAAGAAGAAGGTAGTCAAACATGTTTGGGAGTTCGATCAGAGATTCAAGACCCTGACAGGCCGACTGAATTTCAAGATCCTGGACGAGCAGAACAAAGAATGGTTTATCGCTGCTCTTTTACCACATATCATAGTTCCACTAATGCAGCATAATATTGCCTCACAGGTAGAATCATTGGAGATCGCCATGAAGCCCGAATCAGCCCCCATGGGAGAGTCTATCTCAGGTATGAGTCAGATCTTGAGCTAGCTGACTAGTTTGTCTCTGTAGGTCGAGGATATGAAGAAGGACAAAGGAAAAGACAAAAGGGAAGACATCTGGTGTATTAGATGCAAATCAGAAGGCCATGACAAGGAGCATTGTCCCCTATTTCATGAATATTTGGCTTCTAGAGCTCCGAGCCCTTTGAAGAAAGTCACATTACCCTAGTGCGAAGTATATAGAAATCAACATCACCCTGGTGAGTGCTATTACATGCAGAAGTATGTTCAGACACCTACAAACCTATACTGCACCTTCTGTAAGTTAGTAGGGAATGATGATAGAGACTGTAGGGCCTATGACCTCATGCATGAAAGGTCAAGAGATGTATACAAGATCCAAGGTGAAGTACATCAAGAAGGAAACAATGCACAATATAACTCCCCGGGAAGAGGAAACTTCAATCCTCACGGTGGATTCAGAGGACAAGGACAAGGAGGAGGTATGGGTCTAGTCTGAGGACAAATAATATGTTATAACTACACACATCCAGGACATCTATGATATAACTGCACACAGCAGTTATTGCAACTCCTTCGAGCATGTCATTGAGGACTACCCTGTACTGCTAGCGAAGTTTCAAGAAAGACGAGGACCTCAGCAGAACCCACAAGTACAACTAATATATATTGAACCTTGTGGAACAGACCCTAGAGTCGTTGTTATCACTCAAGGAGGCGCTGATACAAGAGAATATAGAGAAGCCCAAGGTAAGACTGCAGAAGGCCCTGGAGTAAGGAAAGTTATGGAGAAGACTCTAATGTTCGATGCTAAGAAAGAAAGATAGATATTTGAGGAAGCAAGAAAATAATTCAAAGGAGATCGAGGATATTCATCAAAGACATGACCAGAAATAAGAGAATATGGAATGCCTCACACATTTGATCAGTCGGCTTCGCCAAAGGAGGGAAAAGAAGTAAATAAGCTCATCGAATTTTTATACACTTGTATTAAGTTTATTCAGGATGAAAATGTTGTACAAGAATTACAGAACTTAATCAGACGGTATGAGCTAGGGAAAGTAGACCCCTTACTGAATAGGGTAGTACACCAAATTGGTAAGAAGAGAAGGACAAATAAATAATTACACTTGAATGCTCAGATAGGAGAGTATGATATAGACTATGTGGTCCTCGACTTAGGGTCAGAGGTCAATGTCATGACGAAGAAAACATGGGCGCTAATGGGAAAACCCAAGCTAATATATTCCCCTATCAGGCTTCGCATGGCTAATCAGCAAGTTGTCAGCCCATTTTGATGGTTGGAACATGTCCCTGTGGACATCGACGGAGTTAGAACATTTGCATATTTTGAGGTGATTGAAATTGTTGATGACAACTTCCCTTACCCTGCATTGTTAGGAATTGACTGGGCCTTCAACAATTCTACTGGTGTCAACCTAAAGAAGAGGTGTATGACACTTGAAAGAGATGGCCTTCGGGTCATTGCACCTTTAGATCCAGATGAGGGTCCTCGATATATAGAGCCTATCAGAGAAGAAGATCACACATACAAACTAGAAAACATCTACAAGCTGACAGCCAGACAGTAGGATTACATCAACCCTACAGCTGATGGGAATCTGAGCTGGTGAAGTGACAATGCATGTTCATTAGATTTAGAAGAAGTGTTGGAGAACTAGAAAAACCAAATGTATGAAGTATCCACAAGGAGATGTGCTCAACTGACCAGAGAGGTTCGCTGGATTGGTACAACCATAAGTAACTTACCTACCTTCGATGGTATGAATCCTTTAGAATCCTTCTTGATGGACTTTGAAGCAATCGTACCAACACAATAGAGGCTATTGGCTATGGACGAGGCCCTGAAATCCACACCAGAAAGATGGTGGGGAACGCATAAAAGAAACATCACAGACTGGACACAATGTCAAACCTTGATGACAACACAGTTCTCATCACAAGCAGTAAGCTGTGAAGTAAGGTACACAATTCGAAGTTGCCCAAAGGACCATGTGCAAAGCTGCGAAGAGGCCTGGAGTGACATCCCTCAAGAAAAATGGGTGCATAGATTCATTAACACACTGGACACGACCCCTATCAACTGGTACCTTCAAGCGGAGCCGCGCCTCGTCACTACAGATTGGGAAAGTATGATTCAAAACTTTGTAACCACCTTTTTCTTTGAAATTGAATATCCTTCAGTATACCAAGCATTGCATATCATGAGACATAACGTATTCAAGGCGGCATCTAGCCTCCCTATGGAACAAGATGAGGACAAATGGATTGCGCCTCTCCACAAATTGCAGAGTTGCTACAACATCAATGCCGATGATGATGACAATCCCAGGAAGGTAAACATCACTGAAATAGAAGGCCAACGAGAGGTGGAAGGAATAGGAGTTGAGCTAACATTTATTGGTCAGCCCATCAAGATCAAAAATTTCAACATTGGGACATAGGAGACACCGAAGCTTTCCAATGTCGGAGATTACTGGGATGTTGCCACCATTGACAAGATTACAGAATTGTTGCACAAATATCATGACTTGTTTCCGACCAAGTTCACTGATATGAAGGGTATAAAAGGACCTATGGGAGAGATTAGAATACCTTTGAAACCATATGCAAGGCTAGTCAAGCAAAGACCCTACAGATTGAACCCGAAATACAAGGAAAAAGTGAAGACTGAGCTCGACAGAATGATGGAAGTGGGGATTATTGAACTTGTCGAAGAGTCGGAGTGGATCAGCCCTATGGTAGTACAAGACAAGAAGATAGGAGAAATCAGGATATGTGTGGACCTCAGTAAGTTGAATGATGTATTTATGCATGATCCTTTCCCTACACCTTTCACCGATGAAGTATTAGACAACGTGGGAGGCCAGGAGGTATATTCTTTTACAGATGGATTTTCAAGATACCATCAGATCCGGATTGCTAAGGAGGACTGCCACAAGAATACATTTTCCACAGAATGGGGATCCTACCAATATACAGTAATTCCCTTCGGACTGAAGAATTCCCCAGCCATCTTTTCCAGGGTGGTGGTCGAAGCGTTCAAAGAATTTTTGCATAAATTTTTAGAAGCCTATTTTGATGACTGGATTGTGTTTAGTTTTTTGAAAAATCATATTGAATGTCTAAGGCTAATGCTGGATAAATGAAGGCAGTGTCAAATTGCTTTAAATCTGAAGAAGTGCATCTTCTTCTCACCATTTGGAGTACTATTAGGCCATATTGTATGCAAGCAGGGATTGTTGGTTGATCCATCAAAGATTGCAATTATAGTTGATTTTCCACCACCTACTTCAGTCAAACAACTGCGCATTGCGCTAGGACATACTAGCTATTACAGGAAATTTATTAAAGGCTATGCTCAAATCACAGCACCGATGGAGAAGCTATTTAAGAAGGGTGGTCAGTTTGGCTGGACAGACGAATGCCAGCAGATCTTCGACACACTAAAACAGAAGATGGTCACTACGCCCATTATGTTTTTTCCAGATTGGAACAAGGAATTTCATGTGCATGTTGATGTGTCTTCTATTGCATTAGGAGCAGTACTCGCACAACCTGGAGAAGGGGATATCGACCATACATTATCTTTCGCTAGCAGGAAGCTATTTACAACCGAAATTAACTATACCACTACAGAAAGAGAAGGATTAGCCATGGTGTACGCGCTACAAAAATTCTGACACTACTTGTTGGGGGGACACTTTAAAATGTTCACAGATCACTCTATGTTGAAGTACCTAGTCAACAAGCCATTTTTGTGGGGGCGGATATGCATATGGCTTCTATTGTTTCAAGAATATGATTTTGAAATCATAGTTAAGACAGGAAGAATGAAAAAGGATCATGACCACTTGTCGAGGTTGGAACATGGCGAAGAACCTACCAGTTTGGAGGATACACTACCGAATGCACAGCAACTCACAATTAGGAAGATTAATGACCACTTCGCAGACATAGTCCAGTTCCTGTCAACAGGAATGGCACCTAGTGAGTATACAATTCCCCAAAAGAAATAGTTTATGGTGTGCGTTGCATACTTTTCACTTATAGATGGCCATCTATACAAACTGGGACCTGATGAGATACTAAGAAGATGCTTTATGGAGACAGAGCGACCATTGATCCTTACAGAAGCTCATGAAGGCATCGTAGGAGGACACTACGCAGGGAGAGAGACTGCGCAGAAGGTCCTGCGAGTTGGCCTTTGGTGGCCTACCTTACACATAGATGCTAAGGATTATGCTAGAGCCTGTGATGTATGCCAGAGAGTTGGGAACCCATCCAGATGAGATGAAATTCCATTAGCACCTCAGATGACCCTACAAGAATTTGAAAAGTGGGCCATTGACTTCATGGGACCTATAAACCCACCAGGGAAATGCACAAGAGCAAGGTATATCATTACTGCGATAGAATACTTAACCAAATGGGCTGAGGCCAGAGCAATCAAGGACTGTAGTGCAACTACAGCTGAGCATTTTATATTTGATGACATAATAACCAGGTTTGGATGCCCCAAAATCCTTATGAGTGATCAAGGCACACATTTCATCAATAATACAGTTGAAGCCCTGACTGAAGAATTTGCAGTCCACCATCAGAAGAGCACACCTTACCATCCACAAGCAAATGGAACAGTTGAAGCATTCAATAAGATCTTGGAGACAGCATTGACAAAAATTTGCAGTGTGAATAGGGACGACTGGGATCTAAGAGTACCTGCAGTACTATGGGCCTATAGAACCACTTGCAAGAAATTAACAATGCAGACCCCTTTCAAGTTGGTTTATGGTATTGAAGTTGTTGTCCCGATGGAATATTTGGTACCAAGCTTAAGGATTGTTGTGTTTACAGACATGGATGATATTGGTGTTGTTCGCGAGAGGCTTGCACATTTGGTTGAACTGGAATAAGACAGATTCATTACCGGGTTCCATCAACAAGTTCAGAAGGAAAGAGAGAAGGTCTATCATGACAGGCACATCAAGAAGAAGGTATTCAAGCAAGGTGACTTAGTGCTAGTGTATGACAGTAAATTTATAAAACACCCTGGGAAGTTCTGAACGCATTGGCTAGGACCATATGAGATCACCTATGTTACAGAAGGAGGAGTTGTGCAACTGAAGACATTGAATGGAAAATGGAAGGAAGGATTGGTGAATGGAAGTTAGTTGAAGTTGTACTATGACAACTAGCTGCCTCGTAGCTCTCAGTAGAAGCAAGGAGAAAAGGGTCTAGGTACCAGGTGCAGTTGGAACTAGGTACCAAACACAGAAAAGACAGTTTGCAAAATAAGGGAGAGAAGGCATAAAGCAGAAAGAAAAGGCTGCACTACGCAGTCCAAGTCGAAGAAAAACAGAGGAACCAGATCCGAAGTGCCTCAGGATGAGTCACAAGTGAGTGTTGGGGGCCTGTTGGCCCTTGGTTATGGAAGGAAGCAAAGTACAAGGAATAAAAGGTAAAAAGAGAGCTTTGTGGGAGACATAGTGACTGTCACTGGGTCGAAGTGAGAAAAAGAGCCGAAAAGATGGAGCGAAGTGCAGAAAATCAAGCCATTGGATGAGGATATCGAGGATGATAGATCAGCAAGGAATATGGATTGAGGACAACTCAGAAAGTGGAAAAATCCATCGTTGGATGATTTGGAGCACCGCGCGAGAAGGAAGGGAAGGCAAGCTGGCGAAGCCCGAAAAAAGCGGGTCAAGTTGACCTAGGGTTTTAGACACCTAGTGTTTTGGCACTTAGGTTTCGGCCTAAGGTTTTCGGTGAGGTCTTGTAATGTATAAATAAAGGTCAAGAGGACCTGGGTCGGGTTGGTCATTGCGTATTGACACGATATTGTTGTTGATCCAGCTCTATTGTGGGAGAGATTATTGTATTGAGAGAGAGAAGAGCTGAGAGAGAGAGCCTTCTGGTATTGTAAGATCTTCAGCTATGTGCAGAGATCAAGTCCTGCGCCTGGGTGCACAGGAGAGGGGAGAGAAAGAGAGAGAAGAAACAAGATCTGCTAGCTGAGAGCACAGACAAGAACTGTATGCTTTAGCTTAATAAATCATAAGCAATATAGTTATGTGGACGTAGCCCTAGAGGGAAGGTGAACCACGTATATCTTGCGTTGTGTATGTGTGATTGATACTTTGATCTCTGTTGTTGTTATCTTGTTATTTATATGTTGTGTTAGATCAGATCTATAACTGTGCAAGATAGATCTAGCTTGATAAGTGATAGGTTCATATTGTGTTGTTGTTCCACTAGATCCACTTGATATTCCCCTGGTTGTAGACATCTCTATCCTGCAACCCCCTCATAGTTGCTTCAGGTGAGACTGCATCTGCTTCGCAGGTGTTGCTGAATGGGCCAGTAGCTAGGGCTTGTTGGTGCACTCTTGGAGTGAACCTCGGGTCTACGCCTGTGCCAACACTAACCAAACAATTGTTGTGATCAATTAAACAATCACCGTGTATAATTTAACCATTACTATTTGTTAAACTTGCTCACTGTTCACATTTAAATCCTTAACACTTTCAATTAATCACAGTCTCATCATACTCAAAATAATATGCCTTCCAAAACAACATGTACAAGGATTATGTTTCCTCTCACTTCTTCTTTTTAACATTTAACACAATTCCAATGAACACACAGTCATTTGTATCGACTATGTTTAGCATCCAAACCATCAACCATTGTCATAAATCAATCCTTCAAATCAAACACAGACATAAGTTCTTTTAAAATCTTGTCTGATTCCATTCCTCAATTCAATTCAACAATTAAATTGCGATGAAACCATATTGTTATAGAACCCATGCCCATATTTGATGGCACAATCACCGATACAGTGCATGATATCCATCAAACATACACAGTGGACAGCCAAAACACAATCATCAATATTTCAAATTGAAATAATCTCGATTGGCAATTTAAACACACAGTAACAACAACCATCATTTCAACTTATACAATGTTGTAGGAACACACAGACCATTCAAAACGCAAGAGCATTTCTGTGACCGTACATGTCTAATTACTCTGAATCAAAACATCAAACGATGTTGATTTATCAATCCGATACAAGGAGATAGCCACTGTATGCCCAATTCCATTTCTCAAATCAACCAATTTAAACCATTTTGAAATATCGAATCAATAGCCACAATAAAAGAATATAGCGATTATACACCAATCATAAAAACCATTTTCAATGCTATTAACAGAGACAACCAATAATCAACCATTGTTGAAAATACTCCACCAACTCATAACAGTCAACCATGTGCTCGACCAAAAATAACTGGTTCATTTATCAAAATCGGGCTTAAAATAATCAAGGGTGACCTCTGAGTAATAAAGGGTTCGCTCGGTGGAACCAACACAAGGAGACTAGATTCGACCACACCAACTGCAAAGGAGAACACTTTGAGACAACATGGTGGACACACAGGCCACATAACCATTTGTTTGCAAGACGGGTGACAATTCACACCAGGCATGAGAGATTACGAACAGAGGAGCAGAGGTTTCTCACTAACCAATAAATAACATCGAGAACACACAGGGCATAACCCTCGTGGTTCTCCCCAAAAAAACAATAATGTTGATATAAAAGCAGAGCCATGAAATAACAACCAAACCCTAAAGTGAGCCTCTTGGAATAATAGCCATCATAACCCACTGCACAGACACCAACAACATAACAATCCCACTACCAAGTGAAAATGATATGCAATGACCCAAGGTGTTTCAAAATCAAACACAACAACCCCATAACACCATATGCAACTGGTAATTTTACAAGAACTGTGTGGAGACGGCCAGCAAATCTAGACCAAAAGAAACCCTTTAACCAAAAACCATAAGACAACAGAGAACCTTCATGGCTTCCACCACACAAAATCATCAATAAAATCGTGACTTCATTATCCATTTTTTTTATTTACAATGAATACACACAACCAACCATTCCAGAGAAATATCACAAGTTTACATAGTTTCCAGTCTCAAGAAAAGAACATACCAATACATCACCGAGACAATATCTATTTCATAACCAGAGCGAGTTCATGGATGGCGGAAAAGACATACTTGTAACCAAAAATCATTAAAAATGTGAGCTTGGTCGAGCAGTTCTTCCCTTGCCTAAAAATTGGAGCTTAACCACAGCGAACAACAATTGAACAATAGCCAAGCTAGGGTGACGGCTAGTGGGAGAGGTATGGAGTGACGTGTAGTAAATGCACGTCGCTTCCATCCTCTATCCATTCAATTACTTAGTACACGCCATCCATCCATCAATTAATCCATGCATCGAAACTAGCATCCATTACTTGCCAAATGCGCCACCTCATATCACATTTAACCATTGCCAACCATAGCATAACGCATATCAAATGTGCCTTCATGTAACTCAATACATTGTATAGCCACTATAATGGTTAGTTAGGACTAACACCATTTCTTTAATTTCAATGCATATAGTGTAGCATAGTAGCATATTTTAGTTTCTTCCTTTTGTATTTTGTTCATATTGCTTTTATCTCTTTTCAATTGCTCTTATTTTTTGTTACTAACATGTATCTTGTGCAGGTGTCACAAGTAATGAATCAAGGAGAAAATAGAAAGGTAACAATGGATAACATAAGCCATCATGACATGAAATTAGAGCCTAGAGCAACAGAACCAACACATAACGTGCATTATCCATCTTCCATTATGTCACAAATAAAACTAAGATTTCATCAATCGTGTAGAACCCTGTAAGCAGTGTCGAACAACAACATAAACATCAAATAAGAACCAGATCTGATCCTCCAATCTACAAGGGGGTCCCACCTACTAGTATTATGTATATCGTTACTTTATAATAATAGGATTTCACAATACTTTGCGGGAGAAATCCTCATTGCGATTTTTATCATCAACAAACTGGCGAATCCAAAGGGAAATTTGTTTTCAACAGATTTAGAACTCAGAACTCATGGTTTCACAGACCAAGAACAACAAGTCAAGAATATATAACCAAGAATATTATGCAACAGGGAGAAGTGATCGGATTTAATGGAAAAATGACCGGGGATTTGGGAATAACTCATGAAAAATGTTAAGTATGAGGGGGTTTACCACTGTGTTCATAATCATTCAACCGGAATCTGCTCTTTACTTCAAGGAGAAAAATTATGGACTTGCTCTTTTAAATTATCAAATGGATGAAGAAATGGAAAGTAGAAGTGGGAGATAACCAATTTCTTTAAAAGACAATAGTGAAAGCAGATAGAAAATTCAAGTGCTTTCAGGGGGAACATCGTAACAACTATGTAAGCTTGATTGTTATGGACTAACAATATCTTGTAGGAGTGTCACTCTGGCAGAACTGATCCAACATCTTATTCTTGACCAAAATCAACTAAAAGATGGAAAAGCAATAGAAATCATGACAGAATTAAAATTGAAAAATTTATAGCAGCAGAAATAAAATGACGGAAATGTAAAAGCAGTGGGAAAATGTTAAAAACGGAAAGCAGAAATCAACATACTATAAAAACAAAAATGAAAAAAAAAGTGGAAAAATGAAAGCAGAGCTAGACTACTAATATACAGAAAATCCAAACAGCGTTAAAACCTTTCAAGTTGGTTCCACGTAATGTTTCAAGCGAGAAACGTTAGTGCTGTAGGAGAATAATCGCTCCTGTAAATCTTTTAGAATGTAAGAGTTAGTACCCAAGACAAAAGCAATTTTGAAAGGACCCAACCATAATTCTTGAATTTTTGAAGTAATTAACAGCCCTTTAATGTATACAATTAAATCATCAAGATAAATATGAATGTTGATCAATTCGTCAGGAGTTATTTGTAGAGGTATTTTAAAAGTGGTACTTGCATTGGGTAAGCCATAAAGCACACGTTCATAAGTCATGGTACCCCAATTCTTGATAAAGGTGGTTTTGTAAGCATATGCCCTTTTTACCTTGATTTGATTGCAACCAAAAAAAATGTCAAGGGCCTCATCTGTGACCTTCCAACTTGCTGCAAAATCATTTCCATATCAGGGGGAAGGAAAGGATTTTTCATAATAGCCTGATTGAATGTGAGAAAATTAATGCAGAAGCTAATATGACAGTGACCTTCGGAACATGTACCAATTTGGAAACCCATTCAGGGCATTTGACCGGAGAGGTGATTCCAACATTCAAGAAATTTTCCAACTCCCTTTGAATAGTTTCTTTCAATGAAAGGTTATAAGGTCTTTGTTTTTTTCTAACTGGTTTCATGCCTTCCTTAATGTGGATAGCATGTGGTATAAGACCAGGATCAAAACCACAAAGATCCTCATAAGACCATGCAAAAACATCTTGAAATTCACCAAGTATCTTGGAAAACTTCAATTTTTCCTCATCAGAACATTGTGCACTTATTTTAACATTCTTTGGAGACTCGAGTGTCCCAATGTTCAAGGAGATGGTTTCACCCACCTTCCTTTTTTACTCCTCTTCTTTATGTTTCTCTTTATTTCCTATATCACTCGATGAAAACGAACTCTCTAGAGGAGTCAATCCTTTAGGAATCTCGTCATCTTCTATGGATATAATTTCCTTGGGCTTAAAAGGTTCATTTTGAATGAAAGCACAAATGCTCTCATCGTTAGGGAAGACTTGCCAAGATTCTATATTGTCAGGGATATGTGGACGATATAGATATTGAAAAGTGAAATCAAGTTTATGTGGCAGAAGTTGTCGAGTAGGAGAGGCTGCAAAAACAGCTAACCGATCAACCATTGAGTTCAATTCCCTCTTAACATGAGTGATGTTGAAAGATCAAACAGTTTGGGTATATCATTTCATCAACTTGTTGCTAGGGGAGTAAATCTTACGTACAAGGTTCACAACAAGCTCAGAATCCCCAAAAACTAAAAGGTGACCACAACCAAGATTATAGGCATTTTCAATGCCTAGTAATAAATCTTTGAATTCAGTGACATTTTTCATGCAATCAAACTCCAACATATAGGAAAAGTTGTGGATTTTTCCCATGGGAGAAATCAAGATAATGCTAGCTTTGTTACATTCATTAGAGAATGAACCATCAAAGTGCATGTGCCACATACCATCATCTAAATCAACTTGTTCCAAGGGAATTTTATCCTCCTCGAAAAAGATGGAATACACTCCTAGGTATTCTTCGATATAGTTTACATTAGGTTGTGGGACACTCTCTATGTAAGGTGAAATCCTTCTCTCTCTAAGGACTATAATGTTTTTACCATTCCAAGAAACAGATAAATGTGTTTCGTCGAGTGAGAGGTATACACCCATTAAGGCTTGCCAATCTCTTCCTAAGATGATTGAGTAATTGCTTACTGGAATATCAATTACTTGAATACTAAGGGTTGTCCTTATTTCAAGGTGTGAACACAAAACTAAGGTCACATCCTTAATCTCACCTATGGTCGTTTGTTGTAGGCTATTATAGGAGAGCCTTCTTCTGGCGTTTTCATTTTTACAAGAAAATCCTAGCTCTTCCATAATAATCTTCGACATCACACTTGGGCCCAAACCGCCATCAGTGAGGCAACAATGGGCAATCTTATCCATAATATTTACAGAAATATAAAAAGGGGGATTTTTTATAGGGTATCTAAAGTTATGTACACCTACTTTATTTACAGACGAATCCTCTTCAGTTACCTCTTCAGAGAGGTTGGCTACAATGGAAGCTTTTACTTCCATGAATTGTTTCAGATGCCTTTGTTGTTTAGGGACGGAAACCATGTCCAAAAGGGTGGCATCTGCTTTGATGTTGGCCAACTGATTTAGAATATTGAATTTAGAAGAGGGGAGAGGGGGAGTTGTTTCTTAACTGTCAGGAACCTTAGGAACCTAAACCGTAGTAGCTGGTGGTAATGAGTTTGGGCTAGAATAATTGTGGGGAGGATCATATTTGCCTTTGGGAGCATAGGATTTGTTCCTAGTATTGATGATCATGACATCTTCTATCTCTGCAAAATCTAGGACAATGATGGTAGTTTCTGGTCTTTTACCAAATATCTTATCTCTGGCACTCTTCCTTACCTCACATGTGGCTTCCTCGTGGTGTTCCTCGCAAAAGTTACACCAAATTTGAGGAAAGATAGCTTTAGGCTGGAAATTATTTTTAGTTGGGTTTCTAAAGGAGGTGCAGAAGAGAATGAAGCTCCAGGGGTTAGAGGGGATACATTTCCCTTTTTCTCATATGCTATCATACGATTATTCATATCTTGTACTAGTTGTAAGAGGGCGGACATGTATGTCCGTTTAATCGATTCTCCCTGGGGAAGACATGTTCTTTCGAGTTGTTCTTCATACTCTAAACAAGTATGTAGAGAGGAAACGAGATTATAAATGGATTTTTTCTCAAGCCTGTGATGATAGGGAGAAGTTAATGCATTGCAGTAATGCATGAAAGCATCTTGGTGTTGAGGTCAAATGAGTTCATGGATTTGATTGTATAGTTGGGTTAAATGCAAGTTAAAAGACTTGATGGTCTCACCATCCCTATAGGCGATGTTATTGTACTCCTATAAATTCTCGGATGGGATTTTGGATTTCCCATAGGTGGATCTGAACCAATAAACTAACTCCTCCCAAGTAGATAAAATCTTAGGAGGAAGGTCAAAGAAATTGGCCACAGCATTTCCTTCAAAGGAATTGACGAACAAGCGCATGCAAGTATCATTTTCATTGGCTCCTATATTGTGACAGGCATTAGAAAATGCCACCAAGTGCTCATTTGTAGTGACAGTGTTATTTCCCAAAAACATAGGGAGATTCTCTTTGAACTTAGGAAGTGGACGAGTAGCAAGTGCTAGGTTAAGAGGAGAGGACACATGCCATGGTGTGGTTGTGGTGTCTTATTCAAATTGAAAAAGCCCATACTTTTTAATGAATATAGTGGGATTCACGGTAGATTGGACAAGGATATGGTGACTATATAAGCTATCAATCACTGACGAAGATGAAGTTTGAGAGGAGAAATCACTTCTAGTGCCCCCAAAGCCACCACTAGATGCCATCTTGTGGATGATAGGTGAGGGATAAAAAGACGAATTGGATGAATCAAACAAAGTTCTCCTTAGATCACTTTGTTGGGTTGAAAACACAACGTTCCTTCTTCCTATTTCAGCAATAGCATTAATTTAAGGTGATAA
>ML801008.1:158955-173322 GCA_009831015.1 Picea engelmannii
ATGGGCTGAGGCCAGAGCAATCAAGGACTGTAGTGCAACTACAGCTGAGCATTTTATATTTGATGACATAATAACCAGGTTTGGATGCCCCAAAATCCTTATGAGTGATCAAGGCACACATTTCATCAATAATACAGTTGAAGACCTGACTGAAGAATTTGCATTCCACCATCAGAAGAGCACACCTTACCATCCACAAGCAAATGGAACAGTTGAAGCATTCAATAAGATCTTGGAGACAGCATTGACAAAAATTTGTAGTGTGAATAGGGACGACTGGGATCTAAGAGTACCTGCAGTACTATGGGCCTATAGAACCACTTGCAAGAAATTAACAATGCAGACCCCTTTCAAGTTGGTTTATGGTCTTGAAGTTGTTGTCCCGATGGAATATTTGGTACCAAGCTTAAGGATTGTTGTGTTTACAGACATGGATGATATTGGTGTTGTTCGCGAGAGGCTTGTACATTTGGTTGAACTGGAATAAGACAGATTCATTACTGGGTTCCATCAGCAAGTTCAGAAGGAAAGAGAGAAGGTCTATCATGACAGGCACATCAAGAAGAAGGCATTCAAGCAAGGTGACTTAGTGCTAGTGTATGAAAGTAAATTTATAAAACACCCTGGGAAGTTCTGAATGCATTGGCTAGGACCATATTAGATCACCTATGTTACAGAAGGAGGAGTTGTGCAACTGAAGACATTGAATGGAAAATGGAAGGAAGGATTGGTGAATGGAAGTTAGTTGAAGTTGTACTATGACAACCAACTGCCTCGTAGCTCTTAGTAGAAGCAAGGAGAAAAGGGTCTAGGTACCAGGTGCAGTTGGAACTAGGTACCAGACACAGAAAAGACAGTTTGCACAATAAGGGAGAGGAGGCACAAAGCAGAAAGCAAAGGCTGCACTGCGCAGTCCAAGTCGAAGCAAAACAGAGGAACCAGATCCGAAGTGCCTCAAGATGAGTCACAAGTGAGTGTTGGGGGCCTGTTGGCCCTTGGTTATGGAAGGAAGCAAAGTACAAGGAAGAAAAGGTAAAAAGAGAGCTTTGCGGGAGACACAGTGACTGTCACTGGGTCGAAGTGAGAAAAAGAGCCGAAAAGATGGAGCGAAGTGCGGAAAAGCAAGCCGTTGGATGAGGATATCAAGGATGATAGATCAGCAAGGAATATGGATTGAGGACAACTTAGAAAGTGGAAAAATCCATCATTGGATGATTTGGAGCACCGTGCGAGAAGGAAGGGAAGGCAAGCTAGCGAAGCCCGAAAAAAGTGGGTCAAGTTGACCTAGGGTTTTAGACACCTAGTGTTTTGGCACTTAGGTTTCAGCCTAAGGTTTTCGGTGAGGTCTTGTAATGTATAAATAAAGGTCAAGAGGACCTGGGTCGGGTTGGTCATTGCGTATTGACACGATATTATTGTTGATCCAGCTCTATTATGGGATAGATTATTGTATTGAGAGAGAGAAGAGTTGAGAGAGAGAGCCTTCTGGTATTGTAAGATCTTCAGCTATGTGAGGAGATCAAGTCCTACGGCTAGGTGCACAGGAGAGGGGAGAGAAAGAGAGAGAGGAAACAAGATCTGCTAGCTGAGAGCACAGACAAGAACTGTATGCTTTAGCTTAATAAATCATAAGCAATATAGTTATGTGGGCGTATCCCTAGAGGGAGGGTGAACCACGTATATCTTGCGTTGTGTATGTGTGATTGATGCTTTGATCTCTGTTGTTGTTATCTTGTTATTTATATGTTGTGTTAGATCAGATCTATAACTGTGCAAGATAGATCTAGCTTGATAAGTGATAGGTGCATATTGTGTTGTTGTTCCACTAGATCCACTTGATATTCCCATGGTTGTAGACATCTCTATCCCGCAACCCCCTCATAGTTGCTTCAGGTGAGACTGCATCTGCTTCGCAGGTGTTGCCGAAAGGGCCAGTAGCTAGGGCTTGTTGGTGCACTCTTGGAGTGAACCTCGGGTCTACGCCTATGCCAACACTAACCAAACAATTGTTGTGATCAATTAAACAATCACCGTGTATAATTTAACCATTACTATTTGTTAAAATTGCTCACTGTTCACATTTAAATCCTTAACACTTTCAATTAATCACAGTCTCATCATACTCAAAATAATATGCCTTCCAAAACAACATGTACAAGGATTATGTTTCCTCTCACTTCTTCTTTTTAACATTTAACACAATTCCAATGAACACACAGTCATTTGTATCGACTATGTTTAGCATCCAAACCATCAACCATTGTCATAAATCAATCCTTCAAATCAAACACAGACATAAGTTCTTTTAAAATCTTGTCTGATTCCATTCCTCAATTCAATTCAACAATTAAATTGCGATGAAACCATATTGTTATAGAACCCATGCCCATATTTGATGGCACAATCACCGATACAGTGCATGATATCCATCAAACATACACAGTGGACAGCCAAAACACAATCATCAATATTTCAAATTGAAATAATCTCGATTGGCAATTTAAACACACAGTAACAACAACCATCATTTCAACTTATACAATGTTGTAGGAACACACAGACCATTCAAAACGCAAGAGCATTTCTGTGACCGTACATGTCTAATTACTCTGAATCAAAACATCAAACGATGTTGATTTATCAATCCGATACAAGGAGATAGCCACTGTATGCCCAATTCCATTTCTCAAATCAACCAATTTAAACCATTTTGAAATATCGAATCAATAGCCACAATAAAAGAATATAGCGATTATACACCAATCATAAAAACCATTTTCAATGCTATTAACAGAGACAACCAATAATCAACCATTGTTGAAAATACTCCACCAACTCATAACAGTCAACCATGTGCTCGACCAAAAATAACTGGTTCATTTATCAAAATCGGGCTTAAAATAATCAAGGGTGACCTCTGAGTAATAAAGGGTTCGCTCGGTGGAACCAACACAAGGAGACTAGATTCGACCACACCAACTGCAAAGGAGAACACTTTGAGACAACATGGTGGACACACAGGCCACATAACCATTTGTTTGCAAGACGGGTGACAATTCACACCAGGCATGAGAGATTACGAACAGAGGAGCAGAGGTTTCTCACTAACCAATAAATAACATCGAGAACACACAGGGCATAACCCTCGTGGTTCTCCCCAAAAAAACAATAATGTTGATATAAAAGCAGAGCCATGAAATAACAACCAAACCCTAAAGTGAGCCTCTTGGAATAATAGCCATCATAACCCACTGCACAGACACCAACAACATAACAATCCCACTACCAAGTGAAAATGATATGCAATGACCCAAGGTGTTTCAAAATCAAACACAACAACCCCATAACACCATATGCAACTGGTAATTTTACAAGAACTGTGTGGAGACGGCCAGCAAATCTAGACCAAAAGAAACCCTTTAACCAAAAACCATAAGACAACAGAGAACCTTCATGGCTTCCACCACACAAAATCATCAATAAAATCGTGACTTCATTATCCATTTTTTTTATTTACAATGAATACACACAACCAACCATTCCAGAGAAATATCACAAGTTTACATAGTTTCCAGTCTCAAGAAAAGAACATACCAATACATCACCGAGACAATATCTATTTCATAACCAGAGCGAGTTCATGGATGGCGGAAAAGACATACTTGTAACCAAAAATCATTAAAAATGTGAGCTTGGTCGAGCAGTTCTTCCCTTGCCTAAAAATTGGAGCTTAACCACAGCGAACAACAATTGAACAATAGCCAAGCTAGGGTGACGGCTAGTGGGAGAGGTATGGAGTGACGTGTAGTAAATGCACGTCGCTTCCATCCTCTATCCATTCAATTACTTAGTACACGCCATCCATCCATCAATTAATCCATGCATCGAAACTAGCATCCATTACTTGCCAAATGCGCCACCTCATATCACATTTAACCATTGCCAACCATAGCATAACGCATATCAAATGTGCCTTCATGTAACTCAATACATTGTATAGCCACTATAATGGTTAGTTAGGACTAACACCATTTCTTTAATTTCAATGCATATAGTGTAGCATAGTAGCATATTTTAGTTTCTTCCTTTTGTATTTTGTTCATATTGCTTTTATCTCTTTTCAATTGCTCTTATTTTTTGTTACTAACATGTATCTTGTGCAGGTGTCACAAGTAATGAATCAAGGAGAAAATAGAAAGGTAACAATGGATAACATAAGCCATCATGACATGAAATTAGAGCCTAGAGCAACAGAACCAACACATAACGTGCATTATCCATCTTCCATTATGTCACAAATAAAACTAAGATTTCATCAATCGTGTAGAACCCTGTAAGCAGTGTCGAACAACAACATAAACATCAAATAAGAACCAGATCTGATCCTCCAATCTACAAGGGGGTCCCACCTACTAGTATTATGTATATCGTTACTTTATAATAATAGGATTTCACAATACTTTGCGGGAGAAATCCTCATTGCGATTTTTATCATCAACAAACTGGCGAATCCAAAGGGAAATTTGTTTTCAACAGATTTAGAACTCAGAACTCATGGTTTCACAGACCAAGAACAACAAGTCAAGAATATATAACCAAGAATATTATGCAACAGGGAGAAGTGATCGGATTTAATGGAAAAATGACCGGGGATTTGGGAATAACTCATGAAAAATGTTAAGTATGAGGGGGTTTACCACTGTGTTCATAATCATTCAACCGGAATCTGCTCTTTACTTCAAGGAGAAAAATTATGGACTTGCTCTTTTAAATTATCAAATGGATGAAGAAATGGAAAGTAGAAGTGGGAGATAACCAATTTCTTTAAAAGACAATAGTGAAAGCAGATAGAAAATTCAAGTGCTTTCAGGGGGAACATCGTAACAACTATGTAAGCTTGATTGTTATGGACTAACAATATCTTGTAGGAGTGTCACTCTGGCAGAACTGATCCAACATCTTATTCTTGACCAAAATCAACTAAAAGATGGAAAAGCAATAGAAATCATGACAGAATTAAAATTGAAAAATTTATAGCAGCAGAAATAAAATGACGGAAATGTAAAAGCAGTGGGAAAATGTTAAAAACGGAAAGCAGAAATCAACATACTATAAAAACAAAAATGAAAAAAAAAGTGGAAAAATGAAAGCAGAGCTAGACTACTAATATACAGAAAATCCAAACAGCGTTAAAACCTTTCAAGTTGGTTCCACGTAATGTTTCAAGCGAGAAACGTTAGTGCTGTAGGAGAATAATCGCTCCTGTAAATCTTTTAGAATGTAAGAGTTAGTACCCAAGACAAAAGCAATTTTGAAAGGACCCAACCATAATTCTTGAATTTTTGAAGTAATTAACAGCCCTTTAATGTATACAATTAAATCATCAAGATAAATATGAATGTTGATCAATTCGTCAGGAGTTATTTGTAGAGGTATTTTAAAAGTGGTACTTGCATTGGGTAAGCCATAAAGCACACGTTCATAAGTCATGGTACCCCAATTCTTGATAAAGGTGGTTTTGTAAGCATATGCCCTTTTTACCTTGATTTGATTGCAACCAAAAAAAATGTCAAGGGCCTCATCTGTGACCTTCCAACTTGCTGCAAAATCATTTCCATATCAGGGGGAAGGAAAGGATTTTTCATAATAGCCTGATTGAATGTGAGAAAATTAATGCAGAAGCTAATATGACAGTGACCTTCGGAACATGTACCAATTTGGAAACCCATTCAGGGCATTTGACCGGAGAGGTGATTCCAACATTCAAGAAATTTTCCAACTCCCTTTGAATAGTTTCTTTCAATGAAAGGTTATAAGGTCTTTGTTTTTTTCTAACTGGTTTCATGCCTTCCTTAATGTGGATAGCATGTGGTATAAGACCAGGATCAAAACCACAAAGATCCTCATAAGACCATGCAAAAACATCTTGAAATTCACCAAGTATCTTGGAAAACTTCAATTTTTCCTCATCAGAACATTGTGCACTTATTTTAACATTCTTTGGAGACTCGAGTGTCCCAATGTTCAAGGAGATGGTTTCACCCACCTTCCTTTTTTACTCCTCTTCTTTATGTTTCTCTTTATTTCCTATATCACTCGATGAAAACGAACTCTCTAGAGGAGTCAATCCTTTAGGAATCTCGTCATCTTCTATGGATATAATTTCCTTGGGCTTAAAAGGTTCATTTTGAATGAAAGCACAAATGCTCTCATCGTTAGGGAAGACTTGCCAAGATTCTATATTGTCAGGGATATGTGGACGATATAGATATTGAAAAGTGAAATCAAGTTTATGTGGCAGAAGTTGTCGAGTAGGAGAGGCTGCAAAAACAGCTAACCGATCAACCATTGAGTTCAATTCCCTCTTAACATGAGTGATGTTGAAAGATCAAACAGTTTGGGTATATCATTTCATCAACTTGTTGCTAGGGGAGTAAATCTTACGTACAAGGTTCACAACAAGCTCAGAATCCCCAAAAACTAAAAGGTGACCACAACCAAGATTATAGGCATTTTCAATGCCTAGTAATAAATCTTTGAATTCAGTGACATTTTTCATGCAATCAAACTCCAACATATAGGAAAAGTTGTGGATTTTTCCCATGGGAGAAATCAAGATAATGCTAGCTTTGTTACATTCATTAGAGAATGAACCATCAAAGTGCATGTGCCACATACCATCATCTAAATCAACTTGTTCCAAGGGAATTTTATCCTCCTCGAAAAAGATGGAATACACTCCTAGGTATTCTTCGATATAGTTTACATTAGGTTGTGGGACACTCTCTATGTAAGGTGAAATCCTTCTCTCTCTAAGGACTATAATGTTTTTACCATTCCAAGAAACAGATAAATGTGTTTCGTCGAGTGAGAGGTATACACCCATTAAGGCTTGCCAATCTCTTCCTAAGATGATTGAGTAATTGCTTACTGGAATATCAATTACTTGAATACTAAGGGTTGTCCTTATTTCAAGGTGTGAACACAAAACTAAGGTCACATCCTTAATCTCACCTATGGTCGTTTGTTGTAGGCTATTATAGGAGAGCCTTCTTCTGGCGTTTTCATTTTTACAAGAAAATCCTAGCTCTTCCATAATAATCTTCGACATCACACTTGGGCCCAAACCGCCATCAGTGAGGCAACAATGGGCAATCTTATCCATAATATTTACAGAAATATAAAAAGGGGGATTTTTTATAGGGTATCTAAAGTTATGTACACCTACTTTATTTACAGACGAATCCTCTTCAGTTACCTCTTCAGAGAGGTTGGCTACAATGGAAGCTTTTACTTCCATGAATTGTTTCAGATGCCTTTGTTGTTTAGGGACGGAAACCATGTCCAAAAGGGTGGCATCTGCTTTGATGTTGGCCAACTGATTTAGAATATTGAATTTAGAAGAGGGGAGAGGGGGAGTTGTTTCTTAACTGTCAGGAACCTTAGGAACCTAAACCGTAGTAGCTGGTGGTAATGAGTTTGGGCTAGAATAATTGTGGGGAGGATCATATTTGCCTTTGGGAGCATAGGATTTGTTCCTAGTATTGATGATCATGACATCTTCTATCTCTGCAAAATCTAGGACAATGATGGTAGTTTCTGGTCTTTTACCAAATATCTTATCTCTGGCACTCTTCCTTACCTCACATGTGGCTTCCTCGTGGTGTTCCTCGCAAAAGTTACACCAAATTTGAGGAAAGATAGCTTTAGGCTGGAAATTATTTTTAGTTGGGTTTCTAAAGGAGGTGCAGAAGAGAATGAAGCTCCAGGGGTTAGAGGGGATACATTTCCCTTTTTCTCATATGCTATCATACGATTATTCATATCTTGTACTAGTTGTAAGAGGGCGGACATGTATGTCCGTTTAATCGATTCTCCCTGGGGAAGACATGTTCTTTCGAGTTGTTCTTCATACTCTAAACAAGTATGTAGAGAGGAAACGAGATTATAAATGGATTTTTTCTCAAGCCTGTGATGATAGGGAGAAGTTAATGCATTGCAGTAATGCATGAAAGCATCTTGGTGTTGAGGTCAAATGAGTTCATGGATTTGATTGTATAGTTGGGTTAAATGCAAGTTAAAAGACTTGATGGTCTCACCATCCCTATAGGCGATGTTATTGTACTCCTATAAATTCTCGGATGGGATTTTGGATTTCCCATAGGTGGATCTGAACCAATAAACTAACTCCTCCCAAGTAGATAAAATCTTAGGAGGAAGGTCAAAGAAATTGGCCACAGCATTTCCTTCAAAGGAATTGACGAACAAGCGCATGCAAGTATCATTTTCATTGGCTCCTATATTGTGACAGGCATTAGAAAATGCCACCAAGTGCTCATTTGTAGTGACAGTGTTATTTCCCAAAAACATAGGGAGATTCTCTTTGAACTTAGGAAGTGGACGAGTAGCAAGTGCTAGGTTAAGAGGAGAGGACACATGCCATGGTGTGGTTGTGGTGTCTTATTCAAATTGAAAAAGCCCATACTTTTTAATGAATATAGTGGGATTCACGGTAGATTGGACAAGGATATGGTGACTATATAAGCTATCAATCACTGACGAAGATGAAGTTTGAGAGGAGAAATCACTTCTAGTGCCCCCAAAGCCACCACTAGATGCCATCTTGTGGATGATAGGTGAGGGATAAAAAGACGAATTGGATGAATCAAACAAAGTTCTCCTTAGATCACTTTGTTGGGTTGAAAACACAACGTTCCTTCTTCCTATTTCAGCAATAGCATTAATTTAAGGTGATAAGCATCTTCTTCTTCTAGAAACATGAGAGCCTAAGGACATGAAAGTAAGGCCAAAACTAAAGGAACAAGGAATTTACTGCTGATTTCTAGGTTGTCTACGTCAAGCTTCCCAACGTTCTTGGGAACTAATAACTCATTCAATTGCTTCCCATGAATGATTAAGCTCAGCACAAGTATTGGCAGTGTCTAAAATGGTGTTGAACAAATTCAAAGCAATGTTGGTTTGATCTTGAAGACCAGGCTCAATATTGGGCTGCCTTGCAACAGGCACAGTCATTAAGAAATAAAACAATCAAAGAATCAATATCAAAAAAATAGATGTATTCGATGCTAATTGTTATCACCCCATAAATTATGGGAATCAACTGATGACTTTGATATTATGGATATTATCTATATCTGGTGCTCTTATTGGCAATTGATTTTTCATTATGCAAAAAAGAAAAGAAAAAAGAAAAGGAAAAAAGAAAAAGATAAAAAAATAAATAAATAAATAAATAAAAAAGAAAGAAAGAAAAAGAAAAGAGGGCATAAAAGAATTGAAAGAAAAGTCTCATGCAATAATAGTAACTTGGCCATACCTTTCAAACATGGCCAAGTTCTTTTTTAAATTTGATGTTCATAGGTTAGTGAATAAATCTGACCAGACTGTCTAATCCTGGTCAGATGGCCCCTAGGTTAGATTAGTGAATAAATCTAACCAGACTGTCTAATCCTAGTCAGATGGCCCCTAGGTTAGATTAGTGAATAAATCTAACCAGACTGTCTAATCCTGGTCAGATATCCCTTAGGTAGAGTAATTTATTAACCCAACAGTTTAATCTGGGTTAATAGTCCTAGGAAGATAGGTTAGCATGTAGGTTAGTTACTTGATTTGCTTCACCACCCATAAAACCAGATTGATGAAAATACTACACCATGTCTCCATTGTCTTAGAATAGTTTAGACGAAGTCCCCTTGGTGGTGTCTATGTGAAAAAATGGGAAAAACCCATAAAATGCTTTATATCCTAAGTTTTTCCCCAAGTACATTTTTCTCCGCTCCCTGATCTATGTTTCTTACACTTATCAATGATCTCGATCACAGCTCTAAGATCTACGGCTCACAGTGCATTCCGGACCCCCCCGACCATTATGCTTTTAACCGGGGGGGGTCCGGAATTGGTAATAACATGGGCGCTCATTTGGACGGCTCAGGGAGGAGTGCTTAAATCTACGGTCCACAATGGATTCCGGACCCCCCCGTCCGTTCTGCCTTTAATGGAGGGGGGGGGGGTCCGGAATGAGTATTAAGGAACACGCTAAGATCTGTGGCCAGGAAACAAGCACGCAGATCAATGGATCAAAATGGATTTCGGACCCCCCCTGGTGTTATGCCTTTAACCGAGGGGGGGGGGTTCGGAATAGATATTTCCTTTCGGCGGGCCCCTGGTCATACGTGGCGTCAGCCTATTGGTCCTCAAGTCCCATCCCACACATGCTATCTGACAGTCCCGTCATTCCTGGACGTCATCCTCCACTGAGTCCACTTGTCCTACTTGTTCCCGGGGTCGTGTCCCATCTCATAACTGCTGTCAGTCCCTACTGTCAGTCCTTTACCCTTTCCACTCATGACCAGCCCCTTATGGTGACTTTCACTTCACATCACCTCCAATCCCTAACAGCCACATCAACCATCCATATGTTTTGGCCACCGTCACCTGCCATATCACCCCCAAGTGGCCCATTGTCCATTAATAACCGGATAACATACCCGTTGTCATGCTTACCGTTTTCCCGCGTCCAACCAACCCCAATTTTAAATAAAACTACCGTTTTCCCGCTTCATTCACTATTCGTCCATCGCACCAAAAAATTTTACTCTTACGCCTCCATTGCTTTTCCGCCACCTTTATCCACAGTCAGTCTACCCCACTAACATCGTGTTTATTGCAGGTACTGTTGTTGAAATGGTGTCAAAGCCAAGACAAGCGGAAGAAGAAGAGAATCCTTTTCTTCCTCCTCCTATCGACCTGGACAAAATTCCCTTGGTTGATAAAGATCGATTGATCGCAGATACCATTTGTGACATCGATTTTTCTGATCTTCAGTCATGGCTCCGGGAGGTGTTCCTGGACCAGAGTGATGACATTGGACTCTGGGAGTCCAATTTTCCCCTGTATCTCTTTCCCCAAATTCATCATTTCCCTGAATTCGCCCTCAAATGCCAAGCCCATTATATTCCTGACCAGAGGGCCATCGTTTCATCATCTGGAGACGTCCTCTTTTTCATCACTCCCGAAGACATCGACCAAATGATGCAGATTCCCCATGCAGACTCTGTCTCCCCTTTCAACCTAGAGATCCTTACAGAGTTGTACCAAAAGATGACCTTTCCGCAGAGAGCTCAAATTTTTGAGTTGTTCCTTCCCACCTCCGCTCAACTCCCTACCACCAGTCCACCTTACCCATCATCCATGTTCTCAACCAAGGGAAACCAGATCATTTCCTCCCTTTGCGCTCTATTAGGATACTATTCCGACCAGTGGGTAGATGAGCCCATTCTGGGTTTTCTATCCATTTTCTCCGCTGACGAAAAACCCACCACCCAGTTCGATTTCAGTACCTTCCTGGCCAACAATATTCATGAACAGTTCGTGAATTTTGGCACGGAAGGCATGTTCATATATTCTTCTATATTGGCCTACATGTTCGTTTTCTATCAAGCCGACAAATTTTAGTTTTTCAATGCAGAAAATGGACGCAAACGGAAGGCCACAACCAGTCACAGCCTGGACATCTTTATTGAAGCATAACTCTGCTGAATATGACTTCAAAGAATTTATTGATCAGTTTTACCACCCTGTGGTAAGCATGTTGACTGGTATGCCTGAGCCACGAATTAATGATGAAGTCCAGAGAATTTTGCAGCTCTCGGACAATGCAAAGACAGGAGACTGGTACCTGTATCAACACTACACTAAGATCAAAGTTTTCAGATGCGAATTGGCACCTTACAAGCTGCCCAAATACGTGTCGGTAAGAATCTTTGCATTAGAGTATATTAGACAGATTATGAATTCAGATGAAATTCATTTTGTTTCCCTGAAGAAGAAGCAGCAATTGAGAATCAAGGGGCAAATTGGCTCCTTCATCTGCAATAGTCGAGGCGCTGGGGAGGAAGCGGATAGGATGTTGAGAGAAATGAAATTCTCTATGAGTTTCCCATGGCACTATGATCCATGTGGGATCATTTCAGACATGCGGGTGAAAAATAAAAATATCCCATATGTGCACGAGTCCAAGCCCGATATCAAAAAATTTGCCAATCAGGCAGTGTGGGTGCCTGATACACTGATCGAAGCGGAACAACAGGTTCCCCCGACCACTGTAACACTAACTTCTACACCACAGGTCCCTAAATAAAAGAGTCCTCGACAAGATTCATCTTCGCCTATCACGGAGGTGTCTTCTGAAGAGTTCAATTTGCACACAAAGAGGCCCAAGACAGTCTCAGTTCCTGGTCCAATTGAAGAATCGCAGGTTCTGCCTACCACAGCAACCAAGACGGTCATCCCACCTTTTGGCTCGAGTCAGCATAAGGGGATCACCACAGTTGTGCCGAAGAATTCCTCCGACTCCCCCTTAGATACTCAGCAAGGCAAGACTGGGCCTAAATTGGGCATCTTCGAGAAATATGAGTTGATCAAGAAGAAGAATCTAACCCTTACCAGCAGCACTTATACCCAGTTTCGGAAACAAACATCAACTGCGCAGCATAGATTGTTGTCTGCCTTCGACACAGAAAAGGGTAGGATGCACATGGCCTACCTCTAAGCGCAGATACCAGATCCCAAAGTGATTTCAGACTATAAGAGAGCCACCTTCGAATTCCAGGCGAAGGACGTACATCCAACAGATCAGATGGATCTGCACAAACAAACAGGGGAGATGGTTTTCCACACATTATCACATGCTTCAGCGTCGGCAGCAAAATTTCAGGTGTCACTGAACAATGCTCAGACACAACTCAAGATGGAGAAAATATCATCTTTTGCAAAAGACAACAGAATCAAGACATTGGAGGAGTTGGTCCTCAAGATCGGTTATGATCCTGCGAACGTCAAAGAAGCAGAAGAGATGATAAAGAAAAAGAATGCAGACATCACATCCTTAAGAAAACAGCTAAATCTCCCGCCCACAGAGGACTCACAGGCGAAGGAGATAGCAGAGAAAGAAAGTGAGAAGGATGAGATGTTGAAATTGCTCATGGAGCAGAATGCTCAACTCAAGGAAATGGAAGCTGAGATGGAAAAATTATTGAAAGAGAAAGAACAGATGAAACCAATGGAATTCATTCCATTGAGTGTTATTCCTCTCTCAGGAGCAAGCACAGCAACAATGACAGCAATCCCCTCTGCAACACCAGTGTCACTACCAGAAGGAACAGCAGACCTTGCCAAGTCCATGGAGAAAATGAACCTGCAAGAGACAGAGATCAGCAAGCTAAAGAAAGAAGTGGAGAACCTCCAAGAGCTCAAAACTTCCTTTCAGACAAGCCTATCCAAAGAAAAGCAGGTAACAGAACATCTCAGGAAAGAGCTACAGCAGCTTCAAAAGCAAACAATGGCAGGGAAGACTTTGGCTGAGGTCAAAGAGATTGTATGGACAGACATTACCAAGTCCATCAATGAAATCTGGCCAATGATTCAAATCATGTTCGAACAATATGAGTTGCTCCAGAGGAGAAAACAGGCCATTGAAAAAATCAGAGTGGAGCTGGGAGACATGCCAGCATAAGCAAATGAGATCATCAGGTTCCTAAATTCCAAGACCAGAGAGGAACTTGAAGAATTAAAAATCGAGGACAGAACAGAGACTATACTTGAGGTAAAAAGGGTTTTAACCAAGAGAAGTTTAATGCTTCAGCTTGAGGAAAAAATTTAAGTCATGGATCAAGGAGTACAGAAGTTTTTCAATAAGATAGATGTTCTCCAAAGGAAAGGTCTACCTGGTCTGAAGGTCATTAATGACAAACTAATGACACTCCCTGATTACAAGAAGAGGTTGACTGAAGTGTCTAAGGACAGTTCCAAGTTTGCAGGGATACAAGGGAGCATCACAGGCAAAACATTCATGGATGCCCTGCAGTTGGATATTAGTATCCAACACGAGATTAAACACATATTCATCATTAAGCCTACATTTTCTAAGTATACAGACATGGATGAAGTGTATCGGAGATTACTTAAAGTCATAGTGCCAAGTCATCTCAGATGGGAAGAACTTTGTGATCTACTAGACTAGCAGATGAGCTGTCACTATCCAGTCACCTGTCCAGTCAGAAGAGGTTGCGAAGGCACCTCGCCAATGGCCTACCCCAGAAATACCGCATGCAGTTGTACTGAGTCATTAAACAGTTTTTGATTAGTTAAAGTAGTTAGACTAAAAATAGAATGAGCATGTCCTAATCAGTTATGACAGGAACGTTTGTAATTTGAATTATAAATACTTCAACTCTCGAAGTATTGAGGGTTGTTGATTCGCACACCCTATTGCTATCAAACTGTACTATTTTTGAAGAGGTCTGCCATTAATAAAGAAGAGGCACTTTTACAGGATTCTTGCGTATG
>ML801008.1:173422-190297 GCA_009831015.1 Picea engelmannii
TGTTGTGCTAATAGACACTACTGTTGACAGGTTCAGTCTAATATAAATAAAGGTAAAATTCCCCATTGAGGAATCATATCACAAATGTGAGTTTGGAAATTTCAGCAAACACTTGTTCTTGGGAAAAGTGTGCACCTCTCTTGGGTGCTAGTCTTCTAGGGTTTGTGAAGCACCCGTTTGTGTGCTAGTTCTTTATGGTGGTGGAGGTATTTCTTGTTGGAGTTACTTATCACACACCTATGATTTATTTTTCCTAATGTTTTTCCTTATTTATTAGTCATAATTAGTCGTTATCCAGTCTCCTATATTTTAGGGGAGAATATTCCATCTAGAGAATATTCTCTTTCAATTGACACTTCAGTTTCACTAATTGAGTTGAGTCTAAATGCTGCATTGGTTTTGTCACCATGAAACATTGGGATCATCACCATGATAATGCACACTTTCCTTGGGATCATAACCAGATTGGTGCATTACCCTTGATTCCTTATTCTACTCCTCACTACACTTTGTTCAATCAGTTAACTGAAGACTAGTTGACTAGTTAACTCAACTAGGTGACAGTTCACTCTCGTAACTGCCTGAGAGAATAGACTAGGTGGAAATCCACTCCCGTAACTACTGGTGTGTGTCCAGATCACTCTATACCACCACTATGGCACATTGGTTCTCCTCCAATGCACATTCATTGAGTTATACAAAGTATATCATGTGTAAATTATTCATTATTCATAACGGTTAATGAGAATTCTTCCATTCTTTCTGTCCTTCTTCTTCTTTCTAAATTTCTCTTTGAAAATGTGTGTAGTATTTTCTAGCTAGGTATATTCTGTGTAGGTTCAACATATTTACATGGTATCAGAGCCAACAGACTCCTAAGAAAAATCTACACCAAATTTTTTTGCAGGTACAAAAGATTGAAGACATCGGAAAGATGGATTTCCAAAAAGAATTCATTCTTACACCTTACAACTACTTTGCATGGATGGAGAGAATAATTATTCATCTCTGAAACCGAGGATTGTACAGGTTAAAATTGAATACAGATACATAACTGACATCAGCCATATAAAAATCCAAGTATTTAAATCGCATGGATGAAGCAGTCGGAACAATTTGCAATCTTATTTCTCCCGATATCCTTTTACACATATCTTCCTGTAAGACTCCGAATGAAGCCTGGACCACCTTGGAAGGGATCTTTGGAAAACAATATGAGGTGAGGGGACACATGATGGAGGTGGAACTGCTCACATTGGATCCAAAAATCTTCGACAATATCCAAGATTTCTTTACAAAATTCAAGGATTTACTGTTGCAGCTCAAATCTTGTGAGGTTGATAAATATTAGGAGGAGAAACAAAGGGTTCTCACCATTCTCTCCAAACTTGGTCCTAAATTATCTGTGTTTGTATCAAAATTCCATTATGTCAGAATCACCTCTGGAGCCACCTGGAAGATGCCTTCTCTTGGGGACGTTATCGAATCTCTGACACAAGAGCAAACCAAGCTCATCAACATGGGAAAAATCAAAGGCCCAAAGGTACATGCACTTACTTTGTAATATGGAAGCCATCAATATCATAAATCTAAAGATAAATACAAAAGGAAAGCTCATGCACATTCGAAGAAGGAAGGGTACACAAAACCCTTCATCAATGCCTCCGGATCCAAAGGGGGAAAGGGAAGAAAAGGGGAGAAATGCGCGTACTGTCACAAAGGATTCCATCCAGAATCCACATGGATGAAAAAACAAATAGATATAATTTCCCAAATACTTCAACAAAACAAACTTGGAGATCGCATCCACGAGGGTGACAAGAAGAATAATCTAGAAGATCTGAATCCCAAGAAATGAAATTCTAGCCATGCCTTGATTTCCATCAACTCATCTCCCGATGTTTGGATCGTAGATTTAGAAGCATCACATCACATGGCTGCCTCAAAAGTAGTATATTATTCATTGGATTCATGCAAAGGTCCTCCTATTCTGATGGGGGACAACTCTTTTGTTGAAATCACCGACAAAGGAAGGATTGAACTCACCAACGGAAGCTTCGAGAATGTGCTGCATGTTCCCAAACTTTCCTCCAACCTTCTCTCTGTGTATCATATGATGAATTACAACACTGGAAATAAATTCATATTCAAACCAAATGCCGTGGACATCTACGACATGCAAACCAAATCCAGGGTTACTACCTGTGAGGTAAATCATCAGTCTATATTGTATACCTTTTTTGAATTCATTGAACCTGATTCTGCTTTACTACTTATGCTGATGAAAATAGTAGGATATGGCACGAAAGGTTTGGACATTTGAATTTTAGATACATGCAACAACTTAGCAAATCGATTTCTCACCTTTTACATGGATCTACTTTCTCAGGTAAAAATCCGAGGTCTTTCAACACCTCAAAGATTTCAAAGCCCTGATTAAGACACAGTCTGGAAAGAAGATCAAAGTCCTTCAAACTGATAATGGGGGAGAGTATGTCAATAATGAGATCCATGATCTTTTCCATGAGGCAGGGATTCAGTTGAAACACACAGTTCTCTATACTCTGCAACAAAACGAAGTTATTGAGCGGAAAAACATATCTCTAAATGAGATGGCATCTTGCATGCTGCATGCAAAGTCACTACCATAGAGACTATGGGCCAACACACTTAATTTTGCAACATACATCCAAAACAAATCTCCCCATAGATCTGTCAAGGATAAGACCCCCTACGAGGCTTGGAGCATCCTCAAACAGAAGGTGACCCACTTTCATATTTTCAGTTCATGTGCATGGGCCCAGATTCCCTCTGAAAAGAGGAAGGCATAGAATCCATAGAGAACTGAGTGTATTTTTGTTGGATACCCCGACGGTGTGAATGGATATAGGATTATTTATCTTTCCTCGGACCGACTCATCATTGAGCGTAGTCTCCAATTTGAGGAAAGTGTCTCACATGTACCTCAACAACCACATGCAGACACCTTCATTCTTCCACCTATCCGAGATGATGAGCATGCACATGCCGACTCTTCTTCAGATGAGAGTTCTAATTCAGAGGAATTAGATGATTCAGATTCAGAGTCAGTACAATCAGATGCATAGTCAGAGCATCTAGATGCAGTTGCAGTGATCCAGATTATTTTCGGCACAAAATGAGAGCAGAGATATAATAAAGAAATGCACAGAGATATCATGGATATCCAATAATATAACATAAATGTATCAGAGATGCAACAATAAACACAAAGATACAATAATACACGATTTCTATTAATGAAAGAAATGTACGGAGACTATACAAATATAGAGTGAAAGACTCACTAGAATTGTGGCAGCTTATCTCTAAGAAGAGATGTGATGGCTACTCACATTTGAAAGCAGATGATTATTACAATGAGGCTCTAAGGGAATTTTTAACATAACTAAAATCCAAAACCCTAACCTCGGAAGATGAAAAGCCAAAAGGTTTGCAAGCCCCGATGGGGGTAGTTGATATGTCAACCTTCCTGCAACATAAATTTTGCATACGATATCCGTCTTGGGCGCTCGATACACCGTTGGAAAGGTATAACTGAGACGAATGATTTTCGACTGGTCCAGGAAAGTACCTTTCTCAATCTCCTAGACCCCGAATCCCCAAAAAACGTCGTTTAGGGCCTCAAAACTCCCCCAGAAGTTTCGAACCTGAAAAATGCCAAGATGGAAAACTGTTTTTCGAGCCCATGGAATTGGTGGGTGGCCACCGATATCCACCTGTATCAATCCTCCCTCCTTAGGAAGAAATGGTCTCCATTGCGTTGATTTCCCGAGGGAGAGCGGGAAGCGTTTGTTGAATCTGAATCTTGGTGAGCTGCTTGCCTTGCTCGAGACATCGCGCTGCTTGGTTTGTGGAAAGCTGCCATGAACTTGTTGCTGATGGGGTTGACTCTGTTCAACCAGTCGGGATATAAGATATGACTGTGTGCATAAGGAATGTTTGCGTTTTGCTGCAATTTTGTCGACCTTCTTCTATTGGATAAAAGGTGCTTGGGCCGAGGCTTCAGTGGTTGTAGTATCCTTCTGTTCCCCTTTTGAAAAGATTGTGAAGAAGATGAATTTTGTAGTATGAGATACTACCTTGTGGCACTGTTTAGGTGGGACAATAGTTGGAACTACCTCTCATATTCTGTAGAGATGACCCCCTAGAGTAACAATGACACTACAGGGTCGAGACTCATAAATAACATGACACTTCCACATATATGGATGGCCCAACAAAACATCATAGACATCCGGTGGGGAGACATCACATAATACCTCATCCTTGAAGGGATGGATGTCGTATGACAATCAAAACTGTTGGCTGACACAGAGATCTCGTCCTTGGCGAAGCCACCCGATGTTGTATGGATGTAGTGTTGTTGACAATCCCGACTGTTTGATGACCTCTGTTGAGATGAGGTTCTTCTGGCTTCCACTATCTACAATAAAATGTAGTGGGGTCCCCTTCACCCACATATGTGAATTAAAAAGGCGCTCCCCCTCTTCAGGACCTGTTGGTTCTTCTGTTTGAATTGTTGCGGTTGCAACAATAACAGTGGGGTCTGCGTTGATGATTTGTCTTTTACCTATATTTTCAGAATCATATTCTGAATCAAGGTTCGACTCATTCTTTTTGATCTTGGCCACTAATGACTGTTTTGAATGACATTCATTGGTGTTGTGCCAGGAGATTTTGTGGAAATAGCAACATATTTCGGTGTCCTTCGTCTTCCTATGACCCTTCTTTTCCTGTGGCTTAGACTGGTTTTCAGGAGACTGTTTATTAGGGCCATCTTTATCATTTGGTTGTTGCAGATTTGTAGACCCAAGATCCCATTTGTTCTGGTGTTTAAATTTATGCTCGATTTAAACATCATATCGATAAGCAACACTGAGTGATGTGATGTCCAAAAAATCCATTTCAGTTTGGATGTATCTATGTAGAGCCCCATGGTATTTCAGAACCAAATGTCTTTCAGATTCTATGATACCCAACTTGGAGTGAAAGGTATGGAAGGTATTGGTGAACTTTGGAACTTCTTGGCCCCTCTCTTGCCGTATTGTGGTCCATCTTATGTACTGGTCCTCATAGTTGCCAACATGGTAATACTGTTCCTTTACCACATCCACAAAAAAATCCCAATTGAATTCGAACCCATATATTCCAGACTCCTCTGTGGAAATTTTCTCCTAGTAAGTTTCCCACCAATGTTTGACATGGGGGAGAGCTTTAAGGAGTGAGAAGGTGATCTTTTCCCTGTTGGAAAAATTATGAACAAAGAAATAACCTTCTAATAGATTTAACCATTTGTCTAGGGCATCCGCATCTATCCGACCTTCAAATACGGGAATATCAAAATTAACCTGTACCTTGAAAGGAGAGGTTCTTCCAAAGTGGTTGTTTGATGAAGATGCACCTATTTCTATCGACAAGCGTTGAAGGATGTGGGAAACATTCTCCATAATTTCGTCCCTCTGTTGCCTTATCTTGCTTAAGCAACATATTGATAGGATCGTCTACTCTGTCGTTTTTATTTTCTTCCGCCATGGATGGTTTCTTGGGCATGCAAGAGGGATTGTCTTCAAGAGAGACAAGATCGAGACCCAACTTGCTATACTCAGACCTCGTCGGGGACATGCACTAAAAAAAATGATTAAGAGAAGCCTGCTCTGATACCACTTATCCAGATTATTTTCAGCGTGAAAGGAGAGAAGAGATATAATAAAGAAATGCACAGAGATATCGTAGATATCCAATAATATAAAATAAATGTATCAGAGATGCAACAATAAACACAGAGATATAGTAATACATGATCTCTATTAATGAAAGAAATGTATAGAGACTGTAAAAATACAGAGTGAAATACTTGCTAGAATGGTGCCAACTTATCTCTAAGAAGAGATGTGACAGCTACTCGCATTCGTAAGAATATGATTGTTACAATGAGTCTCTAAGGTCCTTTTTAACATAAGTAAAATACAAAACCCTAATTCTGAAAGATGAAAAGCCAAAAGGTTTGCAGGCCCCGTTGGGGGTAGTTGATATGTCAACTTCCTGGGCATAAATTTTGCATACGATCTTCGTTTGGGGTGCTCGATACACTATTGGAAAGGTCTAACCGAGAAAAACAATTTTCGACGAATCAAGGCAAGTGCCTTTCTCAGTCGCCTGGACCCCGAATCCCCAAAAAACGTCGTTTAGGGCCTCAAAACAACCCCGGAAGTTTGGAACCCAAAAAAATGTCAAGATGGAAAATTGTTTTTCGAGCCCGCGGAATAGGTGGGTGGCCACCAATATCCACCTGGATCAATCCTCCCTCCTTAGGAAGAAATGGTCTCCATTGCATTGAGTTCCCGAGGGAGAGAGGGAAGCGTTTGTTGAATATGAATCTTGTTGAGTTGCTTTCCTTGCTGGAGACATCACGTTGCTTGGTTTGTGGAAGGCTGTCACGAACCTGTTGCTAGTGGGTTGACTCTTTTAAACCAGTCGGGATATCTGAGATGATTGTGTGCAGAAGGAATCTTTGCATTTTTCTTCAATCTTGTCGAATTTCTTCTGTTGGATAGAAGGTGCTTGGGCTGAGGCTACAGTGGTTGCAATATCCTTTTGTTCCCCTTTTGAATAGATTGTGAAGAATCTGAATTTTGTAGTATGAGATACTACCTTGTGACACTGTTTAGGTGGGACAATAGTTGGAACTACCTCTAGTATTATGTAGATATGACCCCCTAGAGTAACAATGACACTACGAGGTCGAGACTCATAAATAACATGGAGCTTCCATGTATTGATGGCCCAACAAAACATCACAAACATCCAGTGAGGAAACATCACATAATACCTCATCCTTGAAGGGATGGATGGTGTAGGACAATCAACACTGCTAGCTGACACAAAGATCTCTTCCTTGGTGACGCCACCCAATGTTGTATGGATACGGGTGTGGTGTTGTCAACAATCCCAACCGTTTGACGACCTCTACTGAGATGAGGTTATTCTGTCTCCCGATATCAACAATAAAATGCAGTGAGGTTCCCTTAACCCACATCTGTGAATGAAAAAGGTGCCCCCCCTCTTTAGGACATGTTGGTCCTTCTGGTTGAATTATTGTGGTCACAACAATAGCAATGGGGTCTTCTTAGATGATCCGTATTTTACCAGTATTTTCAGAATCAGATTCTAAATCAGGTTTTGACTCCTTGTCTTTGATCTTGGCCACCAATGACTATTTTGAGCGACATTCATTGGTGTTGTGCCAGGGGATTTTGTGGAAATCGCACCATTTTCTGTTGTCCTTCTTCGTCTTCCCGTGACCCTTCTTTTCCTGTGGCTTAGACTAGTTTTTGGGACACTGTTTATTAGGGCCGTCTTTATCATACTTTGGTTGTTGCAGATTTTCATACCCAAACTCCCATTTGTTCCGGTGCTTAAATTTCTGCTTGCTTTTAACAACATATCGATAATCAACACCAAGTGATGAGATGTCTAGAAAATCCATTTCATTTTGAATGTATCTATGTAGAGCCCCACGATATTTCAGAACCAAATTTCATTCAGAGTCTTTAATACCCATCTTGGTGCGCAAGGTATGGAAGGTATTAGTGAACTCTGGAATTTCTTGGCCCCTCTCTTGCTGTAGTGTGGTCCATCTCATGTACTAGTCCTCATAGTTGCCAATAGGGTAATATTGTTCCTTTACCGCATCCATGAAAAAATCCCAAGTGGGCTTGAACCCATATATTCTAGACTCCTCTGTGGAACTTTTCTCCCAGTAAGTTCCCCCCAAATGTTTGACACGGGGGAGATATTTAAGGAGTGTGAAGGTGATGTTTTCCTTGTCGGAAAAATTATGAACAAAGAAATAACCTTCTAACAGATTTAACCATTTGTCTAGGGCATCCACATCTATCCGACCTTCAAATATGGGAACATCAAAATTAACCTATACCTTGAAAGGAGAGGTGCTTCCAAAGTGGTTGTTTGATGAAGATGCCCCTATTGCTATCGATAAGCATTGAAGGATGTGGCAATAATTCTCCATCATTTCATCCCTCTGTCACGTGAGAGCTTGCTCAAGCAACAGATTGATAGGATCGTCTGCTCCATCATTTTTCTTTTCTTCTACCATGGAGGGTTTCTTGGGCGTGCGAGAGCGATTGTCATAAATATAGACAAGCTCGAGACCCAACTTTATATACTCGGACCTTGTTGGGGACATGCACTAAAAAAAATGATCAAGAGCAGCCTGCTTTGATACCACTGATCCAGATTATTTTCGGCATGAAATGAGAGAAGATATATAATAAATAAATGCACAGAGATATCGCAGATATCCAATAATATAACAAAAATGTATCAGATATGCAACAATAAACACAAAGATATAGTAATACATGATTTCTATTAATGAAAGAAATGTACAGAGACTATAAAAATACAGAGTGAAAGACTCGCTAGAATGGTGGCAGCTTATCTCTGAGAAGAGATGTGATGGAAACTCACATTCGCAAGAAGATGATTATTACAATGAGGCTCTAAGGGCCTTTTTAACATAAGTAAGATCCAAAACCCTAACCCCGAAAGATAAAAAGCCAAAAGGTTTGTGGGCCCCGATGGGGGTAGTTGATATGTCAACTTCCCCGGGGCATAACTTTTGCATACAATCTTCGTTTGGGGTGCTCGATACACCGTTGGAAAGGTCTAACTGAGATGAACGATTTTGTATTGGTCCAAAAAATATATTTGGGAAATCGCTTGGACCTCGAATCTCCAAAAAACATCGTTTAGGGCCTCAAAACGATAACAAAAGTTTGGAACCCGAAAAACTGCCAAGATGGAAAACTGTTTTTCGAGCTTGTGGAATAGTTGGGTGGCCACCTATATTCATCTAGATCAATCATCCCTCCTTAGGAATAAATGGTATGCATTTCCTTGAGTTCCCGTGGGAGAGAGGGAAGCATTTGATGAATCTGAATCTTGGTGAGCTACTTGCCTTGCTGGAGATGTTGCGCTGCTTGGTTTGTGGAAGGATGTCATGAACCTGTTGCTGGTTGGGTTGAATCTGTTCAACCAGTCGGGATATCTGAGATGACTATGTGTAGAAGGAATCTTTGTGTTTTGCTGCAATCTTGTCGACCTACTTCTGTTGGATAGAAGGTGCTTGGGTCGATGCTGTAGTGGTTGCAGTATCCTTCTGTTCCCCTTTTGAACAGATTGTGAAGAAGATGAATTTTGTAGTATGAGATACTACCTTGCGACACTGTTTAGGTGGGACAATAGTTGGAACTACCTCTGGTATTCTGTAGATATGACCCCCTAGAGTAACAATGACACTACAAGGTCGAAACTCATAAATTACATGGCGCTTCCACATATATGGTTGGCCCAAAAAAACATCATAGACATCTGGTGGGGAAACATCACATAATACCTCATCCTTGAAGGGTTGGATGCCATATGACAATGGACACTGCTGGCTGACACAAAGATCTTGTCCTTGGAGAAGCCACCTGATGTTGTATGGCTACAGGTGTGGTTTTGTCAACAATCCCAACTGTTAGATGACCTCTGCTAAGATGAGGTTCTTCTGGCTTCCGCTATCAACAATAAAATGCAGCGGGGTCCCCTTCACCCACATCTGTGAATGAAAAAGGTGCTCTATATCTTCAGGACCTGTTGGTTCTTCTGGTTGAATTGATGCAGTCGTGACAATAACAATGGGGTCTGCGTTGATGATCCATCTTTTACTAGTATTTTCAGAATCAGATTTTGAATCAGGGTTTGACTTGTTGCCTTTGATCTCGACCACCAATGACTGTTTTGAGCGACATTCATTGGTGTTGTGCCAGGGGATTTTGTGGAAATCACAACATTTTCCAGAGTCCTTCTTTGTCTTCCTGTGACCCTTATTTTCCTGTGTCTTAGAGTGGTTTTCGGGAGACTATTTATTAGGGTCGTCCTTATCATACTTTGGTTGTTGTAGATTTGTAGACCCAAACTCCTATTTGTTCTGGTGCTTAAATTTCTGCTCAATTTTAACATCATATCAATAAGCATCATCGAGTGATGAGATGTCAAGAAAATCCATTTTAGTTTGGATGTATCTGTGTAGAGCCCCACGATATTTCAGAGCCAAATGTTGTTCGAAGTCTTTGATACCTAGCTTGGTGCGCAAGGTATGGAAGGTATTGGTGAACTTCAAAACTGCTTGGCCCCTCTCTTGCCGCAGTGTGGTCCATCTCATGTACTGGTCCTCATAGTTTCCAACAGGGTAATACTGTTCCTTTACCGCATCCACAAAAAAATCTCAAGCTGGATCGACCCCATATATTCCAAACTCTTCTATGGAACTTTTCTCCCAGTAAGTTTCCCACCAATGTTTGACATTGGGGAGATCTTTAAGGAGTGCGAAGGTGACCTTTTCCCTGTCGAAAAAATTATGAACAGAGAAAGAAACTTCTAACAGATTTAACCATTTGTCTAGGGCATCCACATCTATCTGACCTTCAAATATGGGAATATCAAAATTAACCTGTAACTTTAAAGGATAGGTGCTTCCAAAGTGGTTGTTTGATGAATATGCGTCTGTTTCTATTGACAGGCGTTGAAGGATGTGGGAAAAATTCTCCATCATTTCGTTCCTCTGTCGTGTGAGAGCTTGCTCCAACAACAGATTGATAGGATCGCCTGCTCTATCATTTTTATTTTCTTCCACCATGGAGGGTTTCTTGGGCGTGTGAGAGCGATTGTCTTCAAGAGAGACAAGCTTGAGACCCAACTTTCTATACTTAGACCTCGTCGAGGACATGCACTGAAAAAAATGATCAAGAGGAGCATGTTCTGATACCACTGATCTAGATTATTTTCGGCACAAAATGAGAGTAGAAATATAATAAAGAAATGCACAGAGATATCAAAGATATCCAATAATATAACAAAAATGTATCAGAGATGCAACAATAAACACAAAGATACAGTAATACATGATTTCTATTAATGAACGAAATGTACAGAGACTGTAAAAATAAAGAGTGAAAGACTCGCTAGAATGGTTGCAACTTATGTCTGAGAAGAGATGTGACGGCTACTAGAATTCACAAGAAGATGATTATTACAATGAGGCTCTAAGGGTCTTTTTAACATAAGTAAAATCCAAAACCCTAACCTTGGAATATGAAAAGCCAAAAGGTTTGCGGGCTCCGATGGGGGTAGTTGATACGTCAACATCCTGGGGGTGTAACTTTTTCATATGATCTACATTTGGAGAGCTCGATACATCGTTGTAAAGGTATAACTGAGAAGAATGATTTTCGAATGGTCCAGGTAGGTTCCCTTGGAAATCGTTATACCCCGAATCCCCAAAAAAAATCGTTTAGGGCCTCAAAACGGACCCGAAAGTTTGGAACCCGAAACACTGCCGAGATGGAAAATTATTTTTCGAGCCTGTGGAATAGGTGGGTGGCCATCGATATCCACCTGTATCAATCCTCCCTCCTTAGGAAGACATGGTATCCATTGCGTTGAGTTCTCGGGGGATAGAGGGAAGCCTTTGCTGAATCTGAATCTTGGTGAGCTACTTGCCTTGTTGGAGACGTTGCGCTGCTCGGTTTTTGGAACGCTGTCACGAACCTATTGCTGGTGGGGTTGAATCTTTTCAACCAGTCGGGATATCTGAGATGACTGTGTGAAGAAGGAATCTTTGCATTTTACTACAATATTTTCGACCTGCTTCAGTTGGATAGAAGGTGCTTGGGCCGAGGCTACAGTGGTTGCAGTATCCTTCTGTTCCCCTTTTGAACAGATTGTGAAGAAGATGAATTTTGTAGGATGAGATACTACCTTGCGACACTTTTTAGGTGGGACAATAGTTGGAACTACCTCTGGTATTCTGTAGAGATGACCCCTAGAGTAACAATGACACTATGGGGTCAAGACTCATAAATAGCATGGTGCTTCCACATATATTTATGGCCCAACAAAACATCACAGACATACGGTGGGGAAACATCACATAATACCTCATCCTTGAAGGGCTGGATGTCATATGAAAATCGACACTGTTGGTTGACATAAATATCTCATCCTTGGTAAAGCCACTCAATGTTGTATGGCTGCGGGTGTGGTGTTGTCGACAATCCCAAATGTTTGACGAACTCTGCTGATATGAGGTTCTTCTGGCTTCCGCTATCAACAATAAAATGCAGTGGGGTCACCTTCACCCACATATGTGAATGAAAAAGGTGCTCCCCTTCTTTAGGACCTGTTGGTTCTTCTAGTTGAATTGTTACGGTCATGACAATAACAGTGGGGTCTACGTCGATGATCCGTCTTTTACCAGTATTTTCAGAATCAGATTCAAAATCAGGGTTCGACTCCTTGTCTTTGATCTTCGCCACCAATGAATGTTTTGAGTGACATTCATTGGTGTTGTTCTAGGGGATTTTGTGGACATCACACCATTTTTCGGCGTCCTTCTTCATCTTCCCGTGACCCTTCTTTTCCTGTGGCTTAGACTGGTTTTCAAAGACTGTTTATTAGGGCCGTATTTATCATACTTTGGTTGTTGCAGATTTGCAGACCCAAACTCCTGTTTGTTCTGGTGCTTAAATTTCTGATCGATTTTAACAACATATTGATAAGCAACACCGAGTGATGAGATGTCCAGAAAATCCATTTCAGTTTGGATGTATCTATGTAGAGCCTCACGGTATTTCAAAACCAAATTTTGTTCGGAGTATTTGATACCCAACTTGGTGCGAAAGGTATGGAAGGTATTGGTGAACTTCAAAATTGCTTGGCCCCTCTCTTGCCGCAGTGTGGTCCATCTCATGTACCGGTACTCATAGTTGCCAACAGAGTAATACTGTTCCTTTATCCCATCCACAAAAAAATACCAAGTGGGCTCGACCCCATATATTCTAGAATCCTCTGTGGAACTTTTATCCTAGTAAGTTTCCCACCATTGTTTGACACGGGGGAGAGTTTTAAGGAGTGCGAAGGTGATATTTTCCCTGTCAAAAAAATTATGAACAGAGAAATAACCTTCTAATAGATTTAACCATTTGTCTAGGGCATCCACATCTATCTGACCTTCAAATACGGGAATATCGAAATTAACCTATACCTTGAAAGGAGAGGTGCTTCCAAAGTGTTTGTTTGATGAAGATGCGCCTATTGCTATCGATAGGCGTTGAAGGATGTGGGAAAAATTCTCCATCATTTCATCCCTCTGTCGCGTGAGAGCTTGCTCAAGAAACAGATTGATAGGATCGTCTGCTCCATCATTTTTCTTTTCTTCCATCATGGAGAATTTCTTGGGTGTGCGAGAGTGATTTTCATCAAGAGAGACAAGCTCGAGACCCAAATTTCTATACTCGGACCTCGTCGGGGACATGCACTGAAAAAAACGATCAAGAGAAGCCTCCTCTGATACCACTGATCCAGATTACTTTCGGCATGAAATGAGAGCAAAGATATAATAAAGAAATGCGTAGAGATATCACAGATATCTAATAATATAACATAAACGTATGAGAGATGCAACAATACACATAGAGATACAATAATACACGATTTCTATTAATGAAAGAAATGTACAGAAACTGTAAAAATACAGAGTGAAAGACTCGCTAGAATGGTGGCAACTTATCTCTAAGAAGAGATGTGATGGCTACTCGCATTCGCAAGAGGAATATTATTACAATGAGGCTCTAAGGGCCTTTTCAACATAAGTAAAATCCAAAACCCTAACCCCGGAAGATGAAAATCCAAAAGGTTTGTGGGCCCCGATGGGGATAGTTGATACGTAAACTTCCCGGGGGTGTAACTTTTGCATACGATCTTCGTTTGGTGCGCTCGATACACTGTTGGAAAGGTCTAACTGAGAAGAACAATTTTTGACTGGTCTAGGAAACTGCCAATGGAAATCGCCTCGACCCTGAATCCCCAAAAAACTTCGTTTAGGGCCTCAAAACGACCCGAGAAGTTTGGAACCCGAAAAACCGCCGAAAACCTATTTTTTGAGCCAGTGGAATAGGTGGGTGGCCACCGATATCCACCTGGACCAATACTCTCTCCTTAGGAAGCAATGGTCTCCATTGTGTTAAGTTCCTGGAGGAAAGAGAGAAGCGTTTGCTTAATCTGAATCTTGATGAGTTGCTTTCCTTGTTGGAGACGTCGCGCTGCTTGGTTCGTGGAAGGTTGTGACGAACCTGTTGCTGGTGGGGTTGACTCTGTTCAACCAGTCGGGATATCTAAGATGACTGTGTGCAGAAGGAATCTTTTCGTTTTGCTGCAATTTTGTTGACCTACTTCTGTTGGATAGAAGGTGCTTGGGCTGAGGCTGCAGTGGTTACAGTATCCTTTTGTTCCCCTTTTGAACAGATTATTAAGAAGTTGAATTTTGTAGTATGAGATACTACCTTGCGGCACTATTTAAGCGGGATAATATTTGGAACTACCTCTGGTATTCTGTAGAGATGACTCCCTATATTAAAAATGATACTACGGGGTCGAGACTCACAAATAGTATGGTGCTTCCACATATATGGCTGGCCCAACAAAACATCACAGAAATCCAATGGGGAAACATCACATAATACCTCATCCTTGAAGGGTTGGATGCCGTATCACAATCGACACTGCTAGCTGACACAACGATCTTGTCCTTGGTGAAGCCACCCGATGTTGTATCACTACGAGTGTGGTGTTGTCAACAATCCCAACTGTTTAACGACCTCTGCTAAGATGAGGTTATTTTGTCTTCTTCTATAGAAAAAAAATGCAGTGGGGTCCCCTTCACCCACATATGTGAATGAAAAATATGCTCCCCCTCTTCAGGACCTGTTGGTTCTTCTGTTTGAATTACTGCGGTCATGAAAATAGCAGTGGGGTCTACGTTGATGTTATGTATTTTACCAATATTTTTAGAATCAGATTCTAAATCAGGATTCGACTCCTTGTCTTTGATCTCGACCAAAAATGACTATTTTGAGCGACATTCATTGGCGTTGTGCCAGAGGATTTTGTGGAAATCGCACCATTTTTCGGTGTCCTTCTTCTTCTTCCCGTGACCCTTCTTTTCCTGTGGCTTAGACTAGTTTTCAGGAGACTGTTTATTAGGGCCCTCTTAATCATACTTTGGTTGTTGTAGATTTGCATACCCAAACTCCTAATTGTTCCGATGCTTAAATTTCTGCTCGATTTTAACGAGATATCTATAAGCAACATCGAGTGATGAGATGTCCAGAAAATCCATTTCAGTTTGGATGTATCTATGTAGAGCCCCATGGTATTTCAGAACCAAATGCCATTTGGAGTCTTTGATACCCTTCTTGGTGCGCAAGGTATGGAAGGTATTGGTGAAATCTGGAACTACTTGGCCCCTCTCTTATCGCAGTGTGGTCCATCTCATGCACTGGTCCTCATAGTTTCCAACATGGTAATAATGTTCCTTTACCATATCCAAAAAAAAATCCTAAGTGGGCTCGACACCATATATTCCAGACTCCTCTGTGGAAATTTTCTCCCAGTAAGTTTCCCACCAATGTTTGACATGGGGGAGAGCTTTAAGGAGTGCAAAGGTTATCTTTTCCCTGTCAGAAAAATTATGAACAGAGAAATAACCTTCTAACAGATTTAACCATTTGTCTAGGGCATCCGCATCTATCTGACCTTCAAATGAAAGAATATCAAAATTAAGCTGTACCTTGAAAGGAGAGGTGCTTCCAAAGTGGTTTTTTAATGAAGATGTGCCTGTTTCTATCAACAGGCATTGAAGGATGTGGGAAAAATTATCCATAATTTTATCCCTATGTTGCGTGAGAGCTTTCTCCAACAACAGATTGATAGGATTGTTTTCTCTATCGTTTTTCTTTTCTTCTGCCATGGAAGGTTTCTTGGGCATGCAAGAGCGATTGTATTCAAGAGAGACAAGATCGAGACCCAACTTGCTATACTCAGACCTCGTCGGGGACATGCACTTAAAAAAATGATCAAGAGCATCCTGCTCTGATACCACTGATCCTGATTATTTTCGGCACGAAATGAGAGCAGAGATATAATAAAGAAATGCACAGAGATATCGCAACTTGCATTGGTTTTTGCATATTTGGATTCATGGGTAGTGCAAGTGGTTGTTGTGGAGGTGGAAGAAGAAAAGGGGGGTTAAAAACTGGGAGAAACTGTGAAATATTCGAAGGATATTGTGGATAGGTGGGAAAATTGAAAGGGGACATTTCCATATACAGGTCCTCTCCACCCCTGTTGCCAAGGTTGGGTTTGTGTTGACAACTGAGGATAAGACATGGGAGGTACCCATTGCTGTTGGGGGTATTGTGTACTTGGGTCGGAAAACATGTTGGGGTTTTGTTGTCTCCATGGTCTCCTAGGGGGGTAAGATGTCTCAGGTTATCCTCCTCCCTTGAACATAGCCTTGAGTCTCGGGAGAGAAGGGAATTCATTAGTAGGATGTTCCTCTGTGAAAATCCCACAGAGTTCAATAAAATTAAGGGGGCATTCCTTTTCAGGGTGTTTCCTCCTACACTGATGACAGAAGATTCCTAACACAACTTTTTCTTCCTCTTGTTTTCTTTTAATTTGCATGGTATCTAGTTGGGAACTGATGGTGTGTAGGATATCTATTTTAAAGTTTTCTAATAGATTTCCTAGCTCAATCCTTGTGACACCTCCGGATGTGGGTTTAGCAATTCTGTTGGTAGGGTCCCTTATACTTTTCCCTGTTTTAGCTTGACTACGAGAGTATCTTTTACAGTACTCTGCTATGTCTGCAAATGGTTTTTGGTATATGTCCCTGGAACTCATAAGGTTTAACACTTCAATGCAATC
>ML801009.1:30212-47283 GCA_009831015.1 Picea engelmannii
CATTCATCAACCTTTTTCACAAGGTCCATTTACATCACACATTCACATTTTTTAGTTTGCCACAGTTCTTTGCCAGTATAGTTATTTTTACAAACTGGGGGAAACAGGGTGTTACAATATAACTGTTATATTGTTTTATTATCATTGTCCTGCTATGTAAATGAATATTTGAATGTTGTGTGTGTTTGTTATGTGCTTATTGGATGCATTCATCTTTTTTTATAAATATTTTTAGATGCATGGGTAAATCAACATGTTATTTTGCTTTAATTTTTATGGGCCTACTACCCTTGGTTTTCTTTTATATGTATGATACATTTTTAAATTTGTATTTAGTAGGCTAAATCATTTTTTCAATGACGAGACTCAGCTTGGAGGCTAGGTAAGTTACACTGAGCACATGATAAATTTGGAGTTAAAATGTATATACAGTGGTTATATATATATTCCACATGTGAACTTCAAGTTGAGCATGAAAGGAATTACACATCTCCCTCTCATACTGAGTAGTACACCATTGAAATGTTTGAACCATATTTTTTTTTTAACTTTCAATATATATATATATATATATATATATATATATATGATGATGATGATGATGATGATGATGATGATGATGGTGGTGGTGGTGGTGGTGGTGGTTAATGTCCACTAAGACCAAAATTGGTCTATCCGACCTTAAGAAAAGAAAGAGACTACTTGGATTTCTTTAAAACGTTATTTTGATGCTTGAAAAGTATTAAGAGAAGCGTTCCAAGATCACTAAAGTTATGATGACTTAGAAGGTTAGGAAGGTCGGTATTTTGACAAATATTTTTAAATTGGGATCTAATTTGGGTATACACAGGACATTCTAGTAGAAAGTGCTTTTCATCTTCAACCCTCTTAGTGTCACAAAGGTGACATATTCTTTCTTGCCATGGTGTTTTGGGGATTTCCCAATGCCCATACTCACTATGCAACTCATGATAATTAGTTATTATTTTACAAATGTTGATTGTCTTCTTTATGCTAGTCAAAACATAGAGATAGTTTTGATCTTCAAGGTTAGGGTTAACCACCTCCTAATAATATCTTAATTTTCTTTTATCCTCTAATTATTTATCGCACCACATATTCTCCTTAAATTTAGCTTGTGCAATATATTTAATATCATTGGTATGCTACAAACTAACTTCTTTTATTCCTCAATGATTTATCCAAGACTTGGCATCATTATGTCATCCCTGCTTGAGTCGTTGTTGGTTTTGGCTAGAGTCTGAAACAGTTTTGGGGAGCCTCTTGTTATCCATGTTGTTTATCTTGTTCTTGTAAATTAAGTACCTAATCATAGATGTGCTCTCAATGAGGGAGAGGTTCGCTTCGATGAGGAGGATAGGATAGGGTGTATTGCCCTTAATTTTTAGATTATAAGTTATAAAATTATTTTGGATCTGCTCTATCTTTCTATAGGATTCTTGGAGATACTCATCCCCAAACTTCAGATCCATATAAGATAACAAGAGTCTCAAAGAGGAGCTTTTTCTTATCCCATAGCCAAAGGTTTGCTAATTTACAATTATTTTCAAGCCAATAATAAGCTTTCCACCCTCCATTTATCCTTTTCTCAATGCTATAGTTCCAATTGATCTTGTGCTGAATATCAATTCCAATATACTTGTATGAAGGCACTTCCTCCAAAATATTATTGTCATATACAAAATTATCGTAGGTGATCTTGTTGGATTTAATGATCATAACCTTCATTTTGTCAGTGTTCACAGTCATACCTATACTAGAGAAGAAGTCCTTGAGGATTCTAAGTTGCTTACTAAGGTCATAGGAATTCTTTGCCATAAGAAAAATATCATTGGCATAAAGAAGAAGGATGACATTGAAATATTTTACTTAAGTGGACACTAAAATATTTTATTTATAGCCAATATTGAAATATGTTTTTTGTTATTAATATTTTATTAAATGTTATTTGTCAACTCCATGTTAATTTATTTTTTAAATGCCTCTTGTTAACTCCATCTTGAGCACATAAAAAATTTACACATCTCCTCATACTAAACTCATTGATATTTGGTGGCAACTTCCTCTCATATATGTTCATTATTTCTTATCAATCTTTGCAACATTCATATGGAATTGAAGAAATCCTCCACATTAAACTTTGGAGCTTATCCTTGACGAATTCATGTCGATCCTTCACATATTTATTTAGGTTTTCTTGAAAAAGAATAACATGATTTTGTATATTTTCCTTTTGCAATATAATCCGAATATTGTCATTAGAGATCAAAAAGTTTAATAAAGTCTATGTTTCTTCTCACAATTTCCGTCTGGGATATATTATATTGTATATTACATCCGCGACAATGTCAAACTAAATATCTCACAAAATGCCAATTTTTTTAATTGTAAAACTTGAAATTGGCTTTGTGCATCTAGGATGAAAATATGTATCTTTAGGTTTCTTGATTTATCATCCCTAGATTGTTTATGTAGTATACCTAGGGAGGTAATATGGGGTACCTAGGGAGGTACCCAATGGGAATGCGGTCATGTATTATTAGTGGAAGTCATTTAATATATGATAATGTGGTCATTCAATGTAAGGTGGACTAGGTCCACTATGGTAGTTGGATGTAATAAATGTGAGAAGACTCTCTAGAAGGTTCCTAGGATATAGAGAGAGCTATATAAAGAAGTGTAAGAAATGTAATGAAGCATAGTGAAGAATATTTTCATTGTAACAAGCAAGTGTTGCTTGAGGAGTGCATTCTTTCCTTAAGGAATAATATATGGTGTTACCCTACCTCAAGGGTTTTCTCTATTTCTTGTGTTCATGTTATGGTGAATTGTTTATGGTCTATTCTTGATCTTATTGAAGTATATTTGCAGATATATTCAGGTACTTAACAATTGGTATCATAGCACTTTCCTTGACCAAAGAAGGGAAGAAATGTTTTGTTCTTTTTGCAGAAATTTTCAAGGGAAGAAAAATAGGGCGACGCACTTAAGGTTCATGTATGAAGATTTACTAGCTGAATTTGGAGAAAAAAAATTGGGTATTTGAATTCCTCTTGGAAAAATACCCAATTTCAAAAAAATCAGTCGAAACGGAGTCCGGGAAGTAATGTTATGAACATTTTAAATTCAATAGTTTTTCAGGGTTTTCCGGAAAAAAACCGCGATTTTCTGTAGTAATTCGTTTTTAAACCCTTGTTCTATTTTTGAGGTTTTCATAGTAAGATGCATTTTACAGGGAAATGTGATGGCCCTGGTATTGAAGCATTCATTAAAGAAATAAAGTCAGCGTGGGAAGAGAATTGGCCCCATTGGGTAGATCTCAAATTGCAAGGTGGTGTTGCCATTTGGTGGAAATCACTTGATTATAAGGAGATGATGACACTCTCCAATGGAGAATTTAAAAAAAATATTGTTAGACAAGTGGTCTCATGGAAAAAATAAGGATATAGAGAGAACCAAGGGTTTATTTTCATGTGACAAATCTATATTACAGGTTCATGGTTGTATTCATAAAGAAAATGTCATTGTTTCTATTAACCCTAGTTGCATGCATAATTTTATCAATGTTCAGTTGGTTAATAGATTGAAAGTTCCAGTAAAGAATATTCAAAGCACACAGGTTGAGGGTGAAAATGTTCAATTTTTTAAAGATTTGAAGATTAGCATAGATAAATATGTGTTGCATTCAGATTTTTATGCTATGGATATGGATGAAGTGGATTTTTTTTGGGATATCCTTGGATAGAATCAGTGGGTGCCATTAATATTAATGTGCAAAAGAAGCTTCTAAAGATTTGGTACAAGAAAAAGAAAATTACATTGCAGGATGTGTCTCTTAGTAAGAGAGATGGGCCCATGGAAGCTAGCAAAGAAGTTATCGTTGAGTCTGAAGTCGAATCAGAGGCAGAGTCTACAAAAGGAGATGAAGCAAAACTACATGAAAGACATAATCAAGAAGCTAAGGAGGTCATTGACTCAAAGGCACAAAGTGTTGAAAATTTGAAGAAAAAAAAATAGATACCTACAATTGTTGTAAATCGCCATCAACATCATATAGAGACACAACAATCATCAAGGAAAGGGCGTGTGCATCAACACATTTATGCACCAGTAGGGCAACAAAAAGGAAACCAATAAAGAGGTGCATGGAGAACTACCTACACTACAGGAAGAACTCGAGATATAGAAACAATCCCATGGAAACCCCGACATGATGCTGAGCAAGATAAGGGTGGCAAGGCAGCAGATAGACATCATGTTCGACTTCCATTGGGATGGATGGATGGTCGTACATGGTACCAGTTGGCTACATTTCTTAGCCGGTCATATTGTATGGTTTCTTATCATGTTTTGAGGACAAAACATGTGAAGGGGGGTGGAATGTAGTATACCTAGGGAGGTACCCAATGGGAATGTGGTTATGTATTATTAGTGGAAGTAATTTAATATATGAGAATGTGGTCATTCAATGCAAGGTGGAATAGGTCCACTATATTAATAAAGGTCCACAATGGTAGTTGGATGTAATAAATGTGAGAAGGCTCTCTAGAAGGTTCCTAGGAGATAGAGAGAGCTATATAAAGAAGTGTAAGAAATATAATGAAGCACAGTGAAGAATATTGTCATTGTAACAAGCAAGTGTTGCTTGAGGAGTGCATTCCTTCCTTAAGGAATAATATATGGTGTTACCCTACCTCAAGGGTTTTCTCCATTTCTTGTGTTCATGTTATGGTGAATGGTTTATGGTTTATTTGTGGTCTTATTGAAGTATATTTGTAGATATATTTAGGTACTTAACAGTTTAAAAGAGTTTGATTGCCTTATGCAAGACAACGTGTATACTAGTATTTTGTAATTGAGTTGAGATTTACACTCGAAGATTCTATTTTAGCATGTTACATTATACATATATATAATAGGAAAATGGCATTGCCAAGTTCCTTTATCGAATTGAGATTGGGGAACGAGGTTTTCAAAAACCTACAACTTCAATGGCTGGTCTCTAATGGAGTTGTAGGTAACTATGAGTCTACTTAGTTATTTTCTACCCTATGGTGGGTTTTCCTTTTGACATGGAGATACCTCTAGGTGAATTCTTTTTAGCGGAGTTTCTGCTAGCTTAGATGGCTCTCTTTACAACTATTTTCTTCAGTTTTTGTCTGGCGTTAGTGCGTTTGGACGAGACACCACTATCTGCCCTTGGGGCTCGGGCCATTAAATGGTGATGGTGTCACTTACCTACCATACTACTTCCTATTATTTGACAATATCTTCACCTGTCTTACTTTTCTGACTTGCCTTAACGACGTTTGGAGTTGTTCACTACTTCTCACTGGTCCAGGGGTTTTGTTGGAACCCTTCCCCGAGGCGTTTTCATTGTGGTTGCTAGGTGGAGAGATGAAGAACTATTGAGTGGGCTCTGATGACAGAGGAGGCCATCAACGCACTCATGAGTGCATATGAAAAGGAGGTGTGGGAAAGAGTGGGGTTATTCAAACCATCTACCAGGCATTTACTCCAACATCAACATGGTAAGGAAACTTTATTACTCTCATTAACATTGCCTTTATCGACTCCTCCATCCTTACCTAGCATAATTACATCACATGTTTCATCACCTGTTGTGTATCCTCCGGTCCCTAGTGATCCTTCTCTTGTTTTATAGACTGTGGATACTACCTCTAGCCCGAGCTCTTTTGGAGGGTTTTCTAAGAGTTTGGGATTACCTGAGAGAATTACAATTAAGTCTGGTTTGTGGAGACCATTTGCTAAGAAAATGTGGCCTCCGAACAGAGCGAGAAGGAAGATGACCCCCGACGATGATTTGGGGCTCGAGGAAGCTGCTCACCTAGCACTGAACGCTTTGGTTGGGTGGTATTCATACCAGCGAAGATGCACTACTCCACTTTACACCTGGGTAAAGAGTTATTGGCTTCCTGTTGTGGGTTATATACCGTAGGTATATTACCTTCTGCGTGGGTTGTTTTTTTTTGTTTTTCACTCGCGTGAGAATGCCGATAAGATACTCACGGGCTTATGTCCTTTTGATGGTGGAAACATTATGTTAAAGCGATGGAGGTTAGCTTTTGACCCTACACATGATTATTTCTAGTTTAGGAATTTATGGTTTCTTTTACCTGGACTCCTATTAAACTTCTAGAGCTATAAGACACTTATGGAAATTGGGAATTCTATTGGACGGTTCATTAGTGTGGATGAACAAGCGCTTGGTGTTCCAGATAGAAAAATGTGCAAGATCTTGGTTGAGGTGGATGTACACTTAGGGATGTTGGAGACCCTTGAGATTCAGTGGAGAGATCAGTATTTTCGCAAAGACTGGACTACATGGGATTTCCCTTTCGTTGCACTTTGTGTCGCAGGACGGGTCACTTAAGAGATTCCTGCAGGGGATTTGCGACAGAGGAGGAACCAGAGGACTACTGTCATCGAAAATTGCAAAGATGTGATTCACCGGAGGCAACTGCAGTGGGATTTGACTCTCCTTGGTTTGGGACAATGGACGGCCCATGAACCTCGGATACAGACTCTCTAACAAGTAAAATCAAACTATTTTGTCATGTATTATATCATTCGTTGATCTCGTTGGAAAGGTTAGTTCTGGATGCTTCTGTTTCGAAGATTGGGTTGCGTGTTCAGACTCCTCTTTCCTTGACGACCCCTCAAACCGACACCGTGGACTTAGAGCCCACTAGTACTAGCAACCTGGGAGAACTGACCCTACCGGTTACTCTTCCTTCACCTTCATGGGAAGTGACTAGGATACCCCCTTGGGATACTTGTTTTCCTCCTGGGACGGATTCACCTGCTACTGTTCCTTTTATTAGTTCGTCGATTACTTTAACAAGAGAGGAAGGGGGGAAGGATACTCCCATACTTTCGGGTTTTCGAGAGCAAGAACCCGATGACCATACAATGTCGGAGACTTTGGATAACTTAGTTCCACTTCTTTGCGAGGTGGGTGATTTCATTCCTCTTGATACCTTTCTTAGTAACTATGTTATCCCTCCTCTAGTTGCTTCAGACTTGTCCAGAAAACTGAGGGATGTATTTGGGGGAACTGGGTCCAACTATGTGTGGTCTAGAGGCCTGAGATTTGAGACCTCGCTTATCAAGACGAGGAGTGTGAGGAGGAAAGCTACACTATATCATGTCTTATCTGATGTTGATACTATTACTAATGGGTCTGATACCGGGGCGCTTAGAGGATTAAAATCCCTAGCACAAGAAAAAATATGATCCTTCTCTCACTTAATCTTAGAGGGGTGGGAGGAGCCCTAAAAACTGCCTCCATGCATAGACTCTTCACTAAAGTTAAGCTAACATTATTTTCCTTCAAGAGACTTTGGTCGTGGAGGATAAGGCCTGTCTTTTTATGCATAAAATTGTTCCTAACTGGTATATGTGTGTGGTTAGATCGATTGGCAACTTGGGTGGTCTACTAGTGACTTGGGACCCAAACAAGCTTGCACTGGACCCTAATCTGTGTGGTGGGGGCATTTTTCTCTCGGGTGTCACTTTAGAAACTCAATGTGTTTTAAATTTACTAAATGTTTACGGCCCTTGTTTTGAACGAGTTTCATTTTGGGATCATTTGGTATCTAAAGGGATGTTATCTACTAAAAGTTTGATAATTGTAGGAGACTTGAACATTACCATAGGTGCAGACGAAATTTGGGACACAACGGATCGCCTGGATAGATAGGCAAACTATTTTCTTGACCTGATCAAGGATAATGCGTTGGTTAATTTGGCTTTGGATGTCTTCGTTCCTACCTGGAGAAATGATAGAGCCAGGGGTGCCTTTATTGCTAAACGTTTGGACCGCATCCTTGCTGCAGAAGGTTTGTTGTCCGCGATTGGAAGGTATCACTCCTGGCTGGAGCTTCCTTACATTTCATATCATTCTCATGTGATCATGCAGTTTGATTTCTCTCAGACAAGGGTGGCCTATCCGTTTAAGTTAAATCCAACTTGGTTGATGAAGCATGATTTTTCTCATATTGTGAAAGAGGTATGGGGGGACTCTATATTCCTAGAGGAAGTGGATATCCAACTAATATTAGTTTGGAAAATGGAAACTTTAAAGTCTAGAATAAAAGCTTGGGCGCGCCATACTAGACGGGCAAAACTCCGCAAGTTGGAAACTCTGGAGGAGGACATTAGTAGGGGATTTTCGAAGCTGACAAAGGTTGGTTTTGACACTGCTGCTGAAACACATCTAAAAAATCTGGAATCAGAGCACAACGACCTACTAAGGATTGAAGAGGAGCACTGGTGACACAAAAGTCGTGCCACTTGGCTAAATTGTGGAGACCGTAATACAAAATATTTTCATAAGTTTGCTAGTGCGAGAAGAAATCAGAAACATATTTGGGAAATAGAGGCAGATAACGGCCAGTCCGTCAGAGGTCAGGAGGAAATCAAAGATGAGGCTACTCGAAACTTTAAACAGTTATATGCATTTGATGGATCCTCTGTCCTGATTGAGCAAGCTAATCTAGCCAAACAGTATCAACACTTTGTGACAGAGGATGACAATTTAATTTTAGATAAACCTGTTACAAAAAAGGAGATTTGGGAGATTTAATGCCACTTTGCAAAAGACAAAAGTTTGGGCCTGAACGGTTGGACTGTGGAATTTTTTACCCATTTTTTCGATCTGGTGGGTGATGACATACATAATCTAGTTGAAGACTCAAGGAGAAAAGGTAAGATAAAAAGGGCATTAAATTCCACCTTTATGGTGTTGATACCGAGGGAGAACTCTCCTCGAAAATTTGGAGATTTTAGGCCCATAACACTATGCAACCTATGTTATAAAATAATATCAAAAGTGATTGCCAACATAATCAGACCGATTCTTTCAAGATCTATATCCACAGAACAACTGGGATTCTTGAAGGGTAGACAAATTTTGGATGTTGTGGGGACAGTGCATGAATGTATCCATGGCATCCACTCAAAAACACAAAAGGCTCTGATCTTAAAATTGGATTTGAAAAAGGCGTATGACTGTGTTATTTGGGTTTTCCTCCATTTAATATTGGCTCAAATTGGCTTTAGTGTGACTTCAAGCTCTTGGATTATGAGTTGTGTGACTAACGCATCCTTTGTGGTGTTGATAAATGGAGAGACCTCAAACTTATTCAATAATGAGCAGGGACTTTGCCAGGGGTGCTCTCTTTCGCCCTTATTATTTATACTTGTTATGGAGAGCCTTAGTATTTTATTGAAAAAGAGGCAAGAGATGGGAGAGTTGACAAGGTTTAAAGTCTCTAGAGTAGTCAAAATATTACATCTCATCTTTGTTGATGATGTACTCATTATGACCAAGGCCTCCATTGAAGAATGACAGTTGATAAAGATTATATTGGATCAGTTCTGTAGTGCTTCGGGCTTACAAATCAACATTAGAAAATCTACTTTCCACCATTTGGGCCTAGAAGTTGTCGATCTCGCAAGTCTTAAGGACTTATTTGCTTTCAATTTCTGGGATTTGACGACAGGGTTAAATTATCTGGGCTATTTTATCAATGTAGAGAAATTAACTTTCGAAGATTTTAGATGGCTGCTCAAAATGTTTGATAAAAGGATCAATCACTAGTGTAACCATTGGATAACTCTGGGAGGACGTTGCATCTTAGTAAAGGCGGTATTGGAATCTCAGGTGGTTTATTGGATGGCACTCACGTCGGTTCCTACCTCTATTCTTTCAAAAATTTGGCAGTTGATTTTTTATTTTCTTTGGACAGGGGGTCGTAAAGACCATGGTATAAATTTGTGTAACTGGATCCAAATTGCCAAACCAAAAAGACTGGGAGGCTGGGGCCTAAAAAATACTTTTCTTTTTAACCGGACCCTCACAACAAATTCTCTATGGAGGGTTTTGATGGAGGATGGGATATGGAACCGTGTGATCAAAGACAAATACCTTCCATATACCTCAGTGGCTACTTGGCTTATATCTGCTCAGGTAATTCAACCAGTGGCATCTCATTTATGGAAAATCCTAATGAAATCACTACCCCTCATAACTCATTGGCTGAGCTAGAAGCCTGGAGGGGGTGACGTGATCCTTATTGGACTAGATAAGATTCTTGGAGTTGGATTAAATTCCTTCTTGTCTCATGAGCTTTTACTGGTGTTAATAAATCACAATATTCGCTATTTGTATCAAGTGAAGATGCAGTCATCAAGGGGATATATTATTGACCAGTGGAATTCTAGTGAGGAACTGGGCCTCACTGGACACTTAGCTCTGGAATGGGTAAATTATACTAGGGCACTCATCTATTCGGGCATTCATCTGCAACCAGGCGAGGATATGTTACTGTGGACGGGAGGAGATTAGTCGGGTTCTCTGTCGGTTGAAAATGTTTATAATTCTGTAGCATCCAAGATTTGGCCTCTGCAACTACCGAATTGGCACAGTCTGATTTGGTCCTGGGATTTGGCATACAAGCTAAAACTGTTTATTTGGTTAGTAATGGAAGGTAATATTCTTACATGGGATTCTCTTCAAAGAAGAGGCTGGAACAATCCGAGTATTTGTACTCTTTGCTTCAAGGATGCAGAGTCCATCACTCATCTGTTCATTGATTGTCATTTCACTCGTTCTCAGTGTAGTTATTTACTCAACATTTTTAAAATTACTACATCCTGGGGTGGCTGATCCATAAGCAATTGTATGGAAAACTGGATAAAGAAGAAAAACGTATTTAAACCCTTCTCAATCATTGTTTGTTGGCAACTGTGGTTGGAAGTATTTCTCCCACATTATTGAGGATTAGTATTCAAGTTAGGGGAATGGTGGATATTTATAGCAGAATAGACTGTGATCGAAACCATCTCAGGATCAAGAAGACTCCAGAGCTTACCTTGGATACTATTTGTTGGTTCGATGGAGATGCTCAAAACCATGGATTACATAGTGGAGCTGGGGGCATTATTAAAACCATAGGTAACTCTACCTATAGGTGGACTTTAAATTGTGGACAGGGTACAAACACCATGGTAGAACTCTTGGGTCTATGGGATTCCTTAACATTAGCACAAAGATTAAACATCTCTCAGTCACATATACTGGGGGACTCAAAGATTATTATAGATTGGATCAACCACAACTGCAAATTAAAAGTAACTAACCTTTTGGGTTGGATGAAGAAGATCATAGAACTGACTCACTCTTTATCATATATCAAATTTGATCATATCTATAGAGAAGAAAACTCGGAGGTAGATGCAATGTCAAAACTGGCCCTTCAGGTCCCAGAAGGAAAGATTCATTACAACAATTGGCAGGATGGCCATGAGGGCCCCCCACTTTCTCTTTGCCTCTATACTTGATCTTTTTTGTAGTGGGTTGTTCTATTTCCTCTTTTTTTGGTCCTGCCTCACTCTGCATGTATTTATCGAGTTACATCTACTTTTGGTGATCCAGCCTTATTAGATCAGTTTGTTGTTGGAGGGAGGTGACCCTCTTATCTTGCCACTTTTCCTGTGTGGAGATGGTTATTATCAGTACTGTGGTATTTCTATGTATCCCATCTTGGGTCTAAACTTTGTTGGTCACTTTTTGTAAAGGTGTGTGGAGTATGGCAATATTAGACCTGTATGTAACTTGTGAACAACATATATTAATATATGGAGAAATTTTCTATTGGAAAAAAAAAGTTCCTTTATCTATCTTTTTTTTTACGTTTCAGAGGGTTAGAATGCCTTGGGGTATACAATTTTCTCATACTTATTATTATGTATTTGTTATTAGAAACAAATGGTATAGTCACATATATACATTTATATGCATTGGGATTTACAATTATTGTCATGGTTTTCTAGGGTTTATGTAATCTCACTACTATATATATATTATCATTTAAAAGGACAGGGATGCAAAATAGCTATAGCTTGCATTCACATGCCACATACATGTATTTTGTTTAAAAAAATTTTAAGGTCGGATTATGGTCATATACACATCTTGAACTAATGTTAATTCAATGTTTTATGTGTTTTATGATTATATAGAGGATTCTTATATATTTAATTTAAGAGTTACACCAATAGGTCAACATTTCCTTTTGTTTATTAATTTGTAGATGTTGTTGTCATAATGTTTTCCTTTTATCTTAAATATATTCTTATTTCAATTTTATAACAAAAAATTATGGACAAACTTCGTAAGCATAAGTAATCATAGTTTGTCATTATTTGTGATATCTGTAAATGGAGAAGTTGCTTCAAATATTTGGGATCATTAAGAGTTGCAACTCACTAGTATATCTATCATGTGTTGATAAGAATCAAATCCACTAAGGTGAAAACCTTTCATAATAATTCATGAGTTAAAATGGAGCTCTACTCACTATACTCGTAATATGCTAAATCATTAAAAATCAATGATATAGTGAAAAATGTTTTATTTGTGTGTGTGTGAACTCCATGTTGAACATGAAAGGAATTACACATCGTCCTCATACTTAGCAATGGGGCTGACAAATGTTTTAACTATAAATTTTTTTAACACATATTTCCTACTAGGAGGTCACAGGTTCAAATCCAGAGGGGGTAGGCTATGTACACCTCCATAGACTTTAGTAGTCAAGTCGTTGCTATCATGACCATATATAAAGTTGATATTGAAATATTAGGGGTAGGCTATGTACACCTCCATAGACTTTAGTAGTCAAGTCGTTGCCATCATGACCATATATAAAGTTGATATTGAAATATTTGATTTATGGCCAACATTGAAATACTTTTTTTGTTATTAGTATTTTTTAAATGTCACATGTCAAATCCATGTTGAACATGAAAGAAAATATACAATACCAAATTGGTGTATGGGACCCCCTTGTTTGTGAGACAAGCAACCCCCTCCGCACAATGATTTGACTTCTAAAGTCTACGAAGGTTTGCATACCCTACCCCCCTCTGGATTTGAACCTTTGACCTCCTAGGAGGAAACATATGTTCTTGACCATTAGGACCATGATGGAACGTTAACCATCATCAATATCAACATCACTATATATAAATTTGATATTGAAATATTTTATTTATGATCGACACTGAAATAATTTTTTTATCAATATAATATTACTTGTCAACTCCCTCATATCCCTTATATTGGATTGTAAAAAAAATCTTTAGATACAATAATAATAGATAGCACTTACCAAGTTATGATTGTTAAGTTAGTTTCACCATAAAACTTAAACATTTAATACTCATAACTTTCAATCTATTTTAATTAGTTTTTTTTCCATATCATTTAACTAAGAGGTACAATTATTCATCTTAATGTTATTTATTGAACTAAATTCTTATATTCATGTTTCTTGTACTCGCTACTCTAAAACTTCTCTAACTCTTTTGAGATTAATTCCAATGTTGCTTTTTAAAAAAACACTATTGTTTTTAGTAGCAATTGTTATAAATTTTGTTTTAATTAGTATATGCTTAAGTGAAGAATTAAAAAAAAAAAAGATATAAACCAAAAAAATGGTTTAGATATTATATGATATCCAATTATTGAGATAAAAATAATTAGAAATGAGAAAATTAAGGATAAAGTGCCTGTTATGTTGCAGAATGGTGAAGTTTCATGTGATATTTCTATACTCGTACTCGGGTCTCATATTCTTTGGATGCGTTTCTACAACCATGTAGAGACATGCATATGTTACTAATTATTTTTTCCTTTGATTATATATTAGACATAAACCTTTAATCAAACATCTCAATTCAAAATAAATACCTCTTTGGAACTAAGATACTATTGCTAGCATTTGGCATTATGTGACAATTTGCACGAATATATTAAATATGGTCTCTCTTGACAGTTCTCACTAATTATTTTTTCCTTTGATTATATATTAGACATAAACCTTTAATCAAACATCTCAATTCAAAATAAATACCTCTTTGGAACTAAGATACTATTGCTAGCATTTGGCATTATGTGACAATTTGCACGAATATATTAAATATGGTCTCTCTTGACAGTTCTCATAGTTTTTCTTTACAATCAAAACTATTTGTAACATTTCAATTGCAAGTGGGGTATCTAACCGGAAAGGTGGGGTTATAAAGAAAATGGTCCATTCCATATAATTATGGGGTTGTAAAGAAAATGGTCCCTTCCCTATAATTTGTCCAGTGTTGTGTTGTGCCAATCATGTAAAGATAAGATCTGAGCGAATATTTTCCTTTTGTCACATAAAAGCTATATTTCATCCACTTGAATTCAACAAAATCTTATTGGTTGAGTTGTGATAGTGCCTAAAATGGATTGATTCAAACAATAAACAAACTCATGGAATCGACCATGAAAATGTATAGTACAATAGCATTGCATATTTATATTAAAATCATGCATTGCATGGATACATATTCTTTGGTAAAATCATGCATTGCATGGATACATATTTATATTAATATTTTTCTATTTAAATTTTATATCAAAAATATTTTTCAAAGTATATTTATTGGTCAATTGTGATAAGGTTAAAAAGGTAGACAATTTTTAAGATAGAGTTCATTCTAGAATATCTAGACTCTTGGATATACTCTTGAGTTATAATGGCATCTAATAGACTTGATGTAAGATCTAGTCCAAATCAAACCTATCAATTATCCATTTTCATATTTAAAAAAATAAAATAATAAAAAATCATTCTTATAAATTTTTATTTATAACCCACCTTTTAACTTAACTACTATAGTTTTTCTATAATAATATAATAATTGTAAATTTAAAAATAATATTAATTAAAAATATTTACTATCTTGTAAATTTTTATTTATTGACTAATTTTTATTTATAACCCACCTTTTAACTTAACTACTATAGTTTTTCTATAATAATATAATAATTGTAAATTTAATAATATAATAATTGTAAATTTAAAAATAATATTAATTAAAAATATTTACTATCTTGTAAATTTTTATTTATTGACTAATTTTTATTTATAACCCACCTTTTAACTTAACTACTATAGTTTTTCTATAATAATATAATAATTGTAAATTTAAAAATAATATTAATTAAAAATATTTACTATTTGATTTAATTAATCTTGACATATTATTTAATTTTAAAAATAATATTAATTAAAAATATTTACTATTTGATTTAATTAATCTTGACATATTATTTAATTTGGATATTTTTTATTTTTATTTTTTTTATTAACAACATTTTCTTTTGGCATCCTTTTCTAATTTCATGTTTATGAAAAGGTACATCATTGTCATCTTGATTTTTCATTTACTTTGGGTGCTTAGCGAAAACATATGGAAAATTAATACTTGTTGGAGAATTGTTTGGGTAATTGTTTGTTGGTTATTGTTTGGGTAATTGTTTGTTGGTTAACTTGTTAAGGGAATTTTTGTTTTAAAAGATATATAGAAGAGGATTTAATATAAAATTGTAAAATAATTATATAATTTTAAGTTTTTGAGTAATATTAGAGATCAAAATTGAATACTTTTTAGTTGTGCAAGGGGTTTAAACTTATCTTAGAAGGGTAATTTAAAAAACACTCTTAAAAAAATGTAAATTTTTGAAATTATTTGGAATTTATGAAGAACAATTTTTTTTTAATAAAATGTTAAAAGAAGGGTTGAATTTTTAATAACCCATCAATGTCCGCACTTCCAATGCTTCGTTGGTCAATGAAAATTGGTTCATCACTTTAACATCTAAAGACCAAAATCATCTCTATCTCTATTCCAATTGTCTCTTGCCTATTCCATGATATGGTGTACCATTCCACAACATTAAATCCATCACATAGCTCACACCTAGATAATATTCTACCACCCTATTGGTGTATGCACCATTTTATGTGTCACTTAAGGAAAACTTCCCAAATAATCTTAGACACCTTGTCTATGTGAATCCCCACTTCAATTCATGTGTTATGAGCATTGTTGATTCTTGTCAATATGGGAAATGGCGTCACATTTAGTTTGCATACTTCAAGTTTTGATTCTCACGCTTGCCATAATGCCATTTGCTTTGTTATCTTTGCCTCTTATGCTCTCCATAATGCCATTTTCTTTGTTATCTTTGCCTCTTATGCTCAACATAATGCCATTTCCTTTGTTATCTTTTCATCTGCTCTTGTCTCTGTAAAAACCCAAAACAATTTATCATAGATTATTTTTGTAAATCGTAATGACATTGGGAGTTTATTAGTAATATTAATTACAAATTAGTTACTCAATACCAATTTTAAAGAGAAAACACTAGAGATTGGGTGAACATCAAAATTAGGTTATCTCTTTTTTTATGTTCAAATATTCAATCTCTTTAATATTATCTAACATGTTGATTCATAGTTATTTTATTGCATTCATAATGGCTATGAGTTTATTTATTAACATCCAAGACATGGTTATAGTTTTGGTATCTAATATGATTATTATCTCGACACATTTGTGGGCCTCTCACAGTATGTAATTCATGGCATCCCCACTAATACAATAAATAATGGGAAAACAACACATAATTAATAATTGAATATAAACCCTTCAACAATTCACTAATCTTGTACAAGTTCAATCAAGCTCATCATAAAGACATTGCATAGTTTTTCTTTTTTTCACATAAAAATGTTTAATGATTATGTTTGGGATTAAAAACGCTATTAAGCTTGGTGAAATTTTCTAACTTGTATGTTCTTGAGTAAGTTTAGACAAAAACTTGCACAAAATGAACCTTGCCAACATCACAAAACTGAAAATTAAGATTACAATTATGTGAATTGTGATTCTTCTCCTTCAATTTATAGCAACATCAAATCCTCACTCCTTTGTTTTCCATATTAATCATTCCCCTTGTCTCGATTCTATGCATATTTATCTATCACACTCTTTCACTATCTTCTTCTTATTTCTAGCAACATTGATACCAATGTGGCGGTATTTTTAAAATATTTTGAGAATGCCCCATAACTCTATTCCCCCTTACCTCATCCCAAGCCCAAGATCAAGGAGATGTATCCTTTGTAGTATTAAT
>ML801009.1:47333-73080 GCA_009831015.1 Picea engelmannii
TAGGTTGGATTCTTAAGAAATCTAGGAGAAGGTAACATAATTTTATTCTCATCAAACTTAAATGCATTAGGGATTATGCTCTAACATCCCACTCTTTCATGCATTTTCACACGGTTTGAGAGAATGTGAAAAATCAATATCCTCAATAAAAATATCATACTCGGTGGTCTTGATCAATAATTTATTTTAGTTTCATGTTTCTATGGATCTTCAGAAGCTCCAAATCATAAATATATTAATCTAAATAATACACAAGGGATGCAATGATGTTAGATTGTCACATCACAAAGGCCTGTAAAGCAAGTAGGATATCTTTATTACTTTTATAGTATTTTGATAGAATTATCACCCTTCAACAAAGGCCTCAGGATCTACCACAATTTCTTCTCTTCTAATGAGATCTAAAATGAACATGACTCCCATGGTTAAGATGTAGTGCTCATGCATCATATCGATACATAGATTACATCCTCTCTTATATTGGAAGGGAAATATTTTCTTTAGAATGTATTTTTGAAGTGTGTTCTTAGTTTAGTCTTGTAAATTGAAGTACAACAACTTATTCAACTTTTGATCATGGAAGGGTTGAATGAATTTATACCCTTCAACTTGAAATTAAGCCCTTCAACTTGAAATTAATGAGGATTCTCATTACCTCATCTACAAGAGAGTACAAGTAATATATTTTATGAGTAATGTATTTGGTCACTTCTAATTGGAAGTTGAAGGATCTAGATATTTTTTTCCCTTATACTTTTTTATGAAAGTCTAAAAATGTCTAAACAAAAAAATAATCATAATATACTTTTAGTAAATTTAGTAGTTAAATAACTAGATATATACATCATTCTCCACTTTATATTTGTGACTTCATATGTACATCTACCTCTAAAAAGATTAATACTTTGTATTATGCCAACTAATTAATAATACTATATAATTTAGTAAGTTTAGTAGTTAAATAAGTAGATGCATTCTCTACTTTATATTTGTGGCTTATGTACATCTACCTCTAAAAAGCTTAATACTTTATATTATGCCAACTATGGTGATGTAATGACCAATAATATAAATTATTTCATTATTTAGAGATCTAATGACCAATAATATAAATTATATCATTATTTAGAGAGATATTCATCCTTTGCAATTGCCTAATTATAACTTCATTATTTGAACATGTAACATTCTTGTTACATCCCTTCATTTTTTTTTTTATGTTTTACTGTGTGAATAAAGGTATGAATATTCAATTTATGTTGTTCTCTGCTTTGGTACAAACTATTTAGAATGAAGAAAAGTAAGAGTATTAGTAAAAATGGTGTACTAATAACTTTAGTTAAAAAAAATATATGATTCTGTCAAATTATTTAGAATAAAAAAAATATAACTATTTAGAATAAAAAAATTATTTAGAATAAAAAGAATATAACTATTTAGAATAAAAAAAATGTATTAGTAAAAATGATGCATTAATAATTTCAATTAAGAAAACAATATATCTCTTTAATATTGTTTGTATTTTTCCAAAAAGTATATGAAAGTTTCTTACAAGTTCTTTTCTATGTTTATGTTTAATTTTAATTAAGAAAACAATATATATCTCTAGTATTGTTTGTATTTTTCCAAAAAGTATATGAAAGTTTCTTATAATTTTAGAGTTGGTCTGATGATATTGCAAGTTCTTTTCTATGTTTATGTTTATTGGAAAATGAATGTTTTGATGAAAATTTTTACATTTAATATTGTTTTCTGTATTCATAAATAAAAAAAAGATAAGTGTTAATGTAAAAAGATTTTATTTTATAATAAAAATTAAATTGATTATTGTGATTATTATAGTTTAATTTTTATTTGTAATCAAAGTTTTAAGAAATTAATATTCTTTTTAACATTTTAAATGTTTTATAATTATATTTAAAATTTAAAAACTTCCACCATTAAAATTAAAATAATTTTATGTTTATATATAACAAATTTCAAAATATAAATATATTTTAATATATAACAAATAAATATATGAAACAAATAAATATCATTTATAGAGTTAATGGGTATTTAATAATAAATTGAATTAGTTATAATTATGTCTTATAAATAAAAGGTTATAAATTATTTGTTAGATAAAGTTATGTTCCAATCTATACATATAAAGATGTTTTTAGCAGAAGAAATTGACATAAATTCATGTATATAAATTTATATGACTTTATTTCAATATTTTGTATAATTTTATACTTTAAATAATTAAGATGTACAAAATTATTTATTTATTTTGGTTTAGGAAATAAGAATATTCTAAACTTTGCTTTTCTTTAAACTTAAATACTAATTTTTGTGAGATAAAATTATGTTATTAAAATATACAATATTATTTATTTATTTTGGTTTAAGAAATAAGAATATTCTAAATTTTGCTTTGCTTTCAATATATGGAAAACTTAAATACTAAATTTTATTTGATAAAATTATGTTTCAGTTTTAAGTTACTAAAAATTTATAAATATTTTTATTATTTTTTAAATAAATTTATACTTTTAAGATATGAAAAACTTAAATATTATACTATGTGAGAACCTATATATTCTCAAGATATGAAAAACTTAAATATTAATCTTTTTGATATAAAATTATGTTTCAGTTTTAGGATAAGGAAAACTTATAATTTTCCTTTAAAATAAGTTTATAGAGCCTCCTCGCTCTTACAAAGCGCCCATTGAAATTTGATACAAAAATTAAAAAAAACCAAGAGACATCTGAGATAGAAATTAAAATATGTTAAAATGATGGATTGTTCCAGTTGTCTCTCTGTCCTAGGAGGAATAAAAAAGTCTTCCACTTGATGCCGAAAGAGCTTGCTTTGATAGCAAGTCTGCCTCCACATTTGACTCCCTGAAAATATGCTGGAAATAGATACCACGAAAAAGGGAAACAATATCCCTAATTTTTCCTTTCCAACCTTCAATATTAATGGCTTGGAGGTTTCCTTTTTGATTGAGCCAATCAATAATCACCTTTGAATTGCCCAACAACTAAATATACTGAATGTCCAATTGCTTTGCAATGAAAAGTGAGGCCCACACGCCCAATAAATATGCTTTAATGTTTGTTCCAGCTCCACAATTGAAATACCACCTATAGTATATAGAATCTCTGCATTTTCTGGCACCACCTGCCCCACAGATTGTACCACCTGCCACAGAAACTCCATCAAAAAATGCCACTGCAAATCCACTAATCCTGTTGATCGAGCTCAATCTTAGACTCTGCGATTTTGAAACATTAGACAATATCCCGAGAGCACCTAAAGTCCTATGTATAACCGCCCAGGCAGAGGGCATTTTACCTTCACAGAGAAATCTGTTGCTCTCCAACATGTTGTCTTTGCATCAACAGTCTGGGCAAGTTGTGCACTGAGTCTAAGACTTATTATTATGTATTTTTTATCAGAAACAAATGGTATAATCATGTATATACATTTCTATGCATTGGGATTTACAATTATTGTCATGATTTTCTAGAGTTTATGTAATCTCACTACTATATATATGATAATTTAAAAAGACAGGGATGCAAAATAACTATAACTTGCATTCACATGCCATATTTTGTTTTTAAAAAATTCAAGGTCGGCTTATGGTTATATACACATCTTGAACTAATGTTAATTCATAAAATTATGATCATAGAGGATTCTTATGTATTTAACTTAAGAGTTACACCAAAAGGTCAACATTTCCTTTTGTTTACTAATTTGTAGATGTTGTTGTCATAATGTTTTCCTTTTATCTTAAATATATTCTTATTTGAATTTTATAACAAAAAAATATGCACAAACTTGGTAAGCATAAGTAATCATAGTTTGTCATTATTTGTGATATCTACATTTGGTAAGCATAAGTAATCATAGTTTGTCATTATTTGTGATATTTGTAAATGGAAAAGTTGTTTCAAATATTTGGGATCATTAAGAGTTGCAATTCACTAGTATATCTATCATGTGTTGATAAGAATCAAATCCACTAAGGTGAAAACCTTTTTCATAATAAGTCATGAGTTAAAATGGAGCTATGCTCACTATACTCGTAATATGCTAAATCATTAAAAATCAATGATATAATGAAAAATGTTTTATTTGTGTGTGTGAACTCCATGTTGAACATGAAAGGAATTACACATCTTCCTCATACTTAGCAAAGGGGCTGACAAATGTTTTAACTATAATTTTTTTAACACATATTTCCTAATAGGAGGTCACAGGTTCAAATCCAGAGGGGGTAGGCTATGTACACCTCCATAGACTTTAGTAGTCAAGTCATTGCCATCATGACCATATATAAAGTTGATATTAAAATATTAGGGGTAGGCTATGTACACCTCCATAAACTTTAGTAGTCAAGTCGTTGCCATCATGACCATATATAAAGTTGATATTGAAATATTTTATTTATGGCCAACATTGAAATACTTTTATTATTATTTTATTTTTTTAAATGTCACATGTCAACTCCATGTTGAACATGAAAGAAAATATACAATACCAAATTGGTGTATGGGAACCCTTTGTTTGTGGGACAAGCAACCCTCTCCGCACAACGATTTGACTTCTAAAGTCTATGAAGGTTTGCATACCCTACCCCCTATGGATTTGAACCTTTGACCTCCTAGGATGAAACACATGTTCTTGACCATTAGGACCATGATGGCACATTAACCATCATCAATATCAATATCACCATATATAAATTTGATATTGAAATATTTTATTTATGGTCGACACTGAAATAATTTTTTTATCAATATTTTTTAAATATTGCTTATCAACTCCCTCATCTCCCTCATATTGAATTGTAAAAAAAACCTCTAAACACAATAATAATAGATAGCACTTATCAAGTTATGATTGTTAAGTCAGTTTCACCATAAACCTTAAACATTTAATATTCATAACTTTCAATCTATTCTAATTAGTTTCTTTTTTCATATCTTTTAACTAAGAAGAACAATTATTCATCTTAATGTTATTTATTGAACTGTATTCTTATGTTCATGTTTCTTGTACCCACTACTCTAGAGCTTCTCTAACTCTTTTGAGAGTAATTCCAATGTTGCTTTTTAAAAAAACACTATTGTTTCTAGGAGCAATTGTTGTAAATTTTGTTTTAATTAGTCTATGCTTAAGTGAAGTATAAATAAAGAAGATATAAACCAAAAAAATGGTTTAGATATTATAGGATATCCAATTATTGAGATAAAAATAATTAGAAGTGAGAAAATTAAGGATAAAGTGCTTATTATGTTGCAGCATGGTAAAGTTTCATGTGATATTTCTATGCTCGTACTCGGGTCTCATATTGGATGCGTTTCTACAACCATGTAGAGACATGCATATGCTACTAATTATTTTTTCTTTGATTATATATTAGACATAGACCTTTAATCAAACATCTCAATTCAAAATAAATACCTCTTTGGAACTAAGATACTATTGCTAGCATTTGGCATTATGTGACAATTTGCATGAATATATTAAATATGGTCTCTCTTGACAGTTCTCATAATTTTTCTTTACAATCAAAACTATTTGTAACATTTCAATTGCAAGTGGGGTATCTAACCGGAAAGGTGGGGTTGTAAAGAAAATGGTTCCTTCCATATAATTATGGGGATGTAAAGAAAATGGTCCCTTCCCTATAATTTGTCTAGTATTGTGTTGTGCCAATCATGTAAAGATAAGATCTGAGCGAATATTTTCCTTTTGTCACATGAAAGCTATATTTCATTCACTTGAATTCAACAAAATCTTATCGGTTGAGTAGTGATACTACCTAAAATGGATTGATTCAAACAATAAACAAACCCATGGAATCGACAATGAATATGTATAGTACAATAGCATTGATTCTTTGTTTCTTTGGTCAAATCATGCATTGCATGGATTGCATGGATACTTGTTTATATTAATATTTTTCTATTTAAGTTTTATCTCAAAGATATTTTTCAAAGTATATTTATTGGTTGGTTATGATAAGGTTAAAAGGGTAGACAATTTCTGGGATAGGATCCACTCTATGATGTCTCGACTCTTGGATATATTTGTGAGTTATAGTAGCATCCGCAAGACTTGATGTGAAACCTAATCTAGATCAAACTTATCGATAAATTTATATTTATTGACTAATTCTTATTTATAACCCGTCTTTTAACCTAACTACTATAGGTTTTCTAGAATAATATAATAATTGTAAATTTAAAAATAATATTAATTAAAAATATTTAATATATCATGTAATCAATCTTGACATAGTATTGAATTTGGATTTTTCTCAGTTTTTTATTAACAACATTTTCTTTTGGCATTATTTTCTAATTTCATGTTTATGAAAAGGTATATCATTGTCATCTTGATTTTGCATTTACTTTGGCTGCTTAGTGAAAACATATGGAGAATTTTTTGGGTACTTGTTTGTTGGTTAACTTGTTAAGGGACTTTTTTTTTTAGAAGATATTTAGAGGAGGATTAATACAAAATTAGGAAACAATTATATAATTTTAAGTCTTTGATTATTATTAGTGATCAAAATTGAATACTTTTTAGTCCTGGAAGGGGTTCAAACTTATCTTAGAAGGGTAATTTAAAAAACACTCTTAAAAAAATGTAAATTTTTGAAATTATTTAGAATTTATGAAGGACAACAAAAATTATAAAATGTCAAAAGAAGGGTTGAATTTTGAATAACCCATCAATGTCCTCACTTCCAATGCTTTGTTGGTCAATGAACATTGGTTCATCAATTTAACATCTAAAAACTAAAATCATCTATGTCTCTATTCCAGTTGCCTCTTGCCTATTCCATGATATGGTGTACCCTTCCACAACATTAAATCCATAGCATAGCTCACACCTAGATAATATCCTACCACCATATTGGTGTATGCACCATTTTATGTGTCACTTAAGGAAAGCTTCCCAAAGAAGCTTAGACACCTTGTCTATGTGAATCCCCACTTGAATTCATGTGTTATGAGCATTGTCGATTCTTGTCAATATGGGAAATGACATCAAATTTAGTTTGCATACTTCAAGTTTTGAATCCCATGCTTGCCATAATGACATTTTATTTGTTATCTTTGCCTCTTATGCTTTCCATAATGCCATTTTCTTTGTTATATTTGCCTCTTATGCTAGACATAATGCCATTTCCTTTGTTATCTTTTCATCTGCTCTTGTCTCTGTAAAAAACCAAAACAATTTATCATAGGTTATGTCTGTAAATTGTAATGACATTGGGAGCTTATTAGTAATATTAATTACAAATTAGTTGCTCAATACTAATTTTAAAGAGAAAACACTAGAGATTGGGTGAACATGGAAATTAAGTTACCTTTTTTTTTTTTTTTAATGTTCAAATATTCAATCTCTTTAATAGCATCTAACATGGTGATTCATAGTTAATTTATTGTATTCATAATCACTATGTGTTTGTCTATTAACATCCAAGACATGGTTATAGTTTTGGCATCTAATATGATTATTATCTCAGCACATTTTTGGGCCTCTCACAGTGTGTAATTCATGGCATCCCCACTAATACAATAAATAATGGGAAAAAAACACATAATTAAGAATTGAATATAAATCCTTCAACAATTCACCAATCTTGTACAAGTTCAATCAAGCTCATCATAAAGAATATGCATAGTTTGTCTTTGTTTCAAATAAAAATGTTTAATGATTATGTTTGGGATAAAAAACGCTATTAAGCTTGGTGAAAGTTTCTAACTTGTATGTTCTTGAGCAAGTTTAGGCAAAAACTTGCGCACTATGAACATTGCCAACATCACAAAACTTAAAATTAAGATTACAATAATGAGGATTGTGATTCTTCTCCTTCAATTTATAGCATCATCAAATCCTCACTCCTATGTTTTCCAGATTAATCATTCCCCTTGTCCCAATTCTATGCATATTTATCTATCAAACTCTTTCACTATCTTCTTCTTGTTTCTAGCAACATAGATATCAATGTGGCGATATTTTGAAAATATTTTGAGAATGCCCCATAATTCTATTCCCCCCTACCCCATCCCAAGCCCAAGATCAGGGAGATGTATCCTTTGTAGTATTAATTCTTGGAACACCATTTTTGAAGCTAGGTTAGATTCTTAAGAAATCTAGGAGAAGGTAACATAATTTTATTCTCGTCAAACTTAAATGCATTATGGATTATGCTCTAACATCCCACTCTTTCATGCATTTTCACATGGTTTGAGAGATAATGTGAAAAATCAATATCCTCAATAAAACTATCATACTTTGTGGTCTTGATCAATAATTTCTTTTAGTTTCATGTTTCTATGGATCTTCGGAAGCTCCAAATCATACATATATTAATCTAAATAATAAGCAAGGGATGAAGTGATGTTAGATTGTCACGTCACAGAGGCTTATAAAGCAAGTAGGATATCTTCATTCCTTTTATAGTATTTTGATAGAATTATTACCCTTCAACAAAGGCCTCAAGATCTACCACAATTTTTCTTTTCTAATGAGATCTAAAATGAAGATGACTCTCATGGTTAAGATGCAGTGCTCATACATCATATCGATACATAGATTACATCTTCTCTTAGATTGGAAGGGAAATATTTTCTTTAGAATGTATTTTTGAAGTGTGTTCTTAGTTTACTTTTGTAAATTGAAGTACAACAAATTATTCAACTTTTCATCATGAAAGGGTTGAATGAATTTATACCCTTCAACTTGAAATTAAGAGTAGCCTTTCAAATTCAATCAATGATTGCTATTAACGAGGACTCTCATTACCTCATCTACAACTCATCTATAAGAGAGTACAAGTAATTTATTTTATGAATAATATATTTGGTTGCTTCTAATTGAAAGTTGAAGAATCCAAGTATTTTTTTTCCCTTATACTTTTTTTTCTAATGTCTAAAAATATCTAAAAAAAAATAATAATACTATAACTTTTAATAAGTTTAATAGTTAAATAACTAGATATATACATCATTCTCTACTTAATAAGTTTAGTAGTTAAATAACTAGATATATACATCATTCTCTACTTTATATTTGTGGCTTCATATGTACATCTACCTCCTTAATACTTTGTATTATGACAACTAAGGTGATCTAATGTATATCTACCTCTAAAAAAAACTTAATACTTTATATTATGCCAACTAAAGTGATCTAATGACCAATAATATAAATTATATCATTATTTAGAGAGATATTCATCTTTTGCAATTGTCTAACTTCATTATTTGAACATGTGACATTCTTGCTTGCATCCATTTTTTTTTAATGTTTTCCTATGTGTAAATAAAGCTGTGAATATTCCATTTATGTTGTTTTCTTTCTTAATACAAACTATTTAGAAGGAAGAAAAGTAAGTGTATTAGTAAAAATGATGCACTGATAATTTAAATTAAGAAAATAATATAACTCTTCAATTAAGAAAATAATATAACTTGGATTTTTCCAAAGAGTATAGGAAAGTTTGTTATAATTTCTGAGTTGGTTTGATGATAGTGCAAGTTATTTTTATGTTTATTGGAAAATGAATGTTTTGATGAAAATTTTAGCATTTGATGTTATTTTCTTTATTCATTAAAAAAAAAAACAAAAAAAAAACAAGNATTTTATAATAAAAATTAAATTGCTTATTGTAATTATTATAATTTAATTTTTAATTGTAATTAAAATTTTAAGAAATTGATATTGTTTTAAAGTTTAAACATTTTAAGTGTTTTATAATTATATTTAAAATTAAAATAAATATATCTTTAAAATTAAAATAAATTTATATTTATATATAACAAATTTCAAAATATAAATATATTTTAATATATAGAACAAATAAATATATGAAACAAATAAATATCATTTATAGAATTAATTGGTATTTAATAGTAAATTAAATTAGCTATAATTATGTTTTATAAATAAAAGGTTATAAATTATTTGTTAGATAAAGTTATATTCCAATCTATACAAATACAAGGATGTTTTTAGTCGAAGAAATTGAGTATACATTTATATGAGTTTATTTCAATATTTTGTATAACTTTATATTTTAAAGAATTAAGATGTACAATATTATTTAGCCAAAGAAATTGACATAAATTCATGTGTATAAATTTATATTACTTTATTTTAATATTTTGTATAACTTTATATTTTAAAGAATTAAAATGTACAATATTATTTATTTATTTTGGTTTATAAAGAATTAAAATGTACAATATTATTTATTTATTTTGGTTGAGGAAATAAGAACATTTTAAATTTTGCTTTGCTTTAAACTTAAATATTGATATTTGTGAGATAAAATTATGTTATTAAAATATATAAGATTATTTATTTATTTTGGTTTAAGAAATAAGAATATTCTAAACTTTGCTTTGCTTTTGAGATATAAAAAACTTAAATACTAAATTTTATTTGATAAAATTATGTTTCAGTTTTAAGTTATTGAAAATCTATAAATATTTTTATTATTTTTTAAATAAATTTATACTTTTAAGATATGAAAAACTTAAATATTAATCTTTTTGATATAAAATAATGCGTCAGTTTTAGGATAAGGAAAACTTATAATTTTCCTTTAAAATAAGTTTATGTTTTAGAAAATGTACAAATGATTTTAGCATGAGAAATTGATTTTTTTTAATAAAATTATGTTTTAGTTTTTAAAATTATAAAAATGATTTTAGCATGAGAAATTGATTTTTTTTAATAAAATTATGTTTTAGTTTTTAAAATTATAAAAATGATTTTAGATATAAAAAAAAATTCACAAAACTTCATTTTACAAATTTATAAATTGTATTTCAACAAATTTGTATAATTTTATATAAAAAAAAAATACTGAATTGTAAAAAATAGAATATACTGAAGTACTTTTCCTTCTAACAACTTAGAAAAACTATTGACTCAGAAGATCACAGAAATCTGATCAAAATTTCGAATAAATGAAAAAACTTTACACCTGGCCAAATTCCAAGAATGGGAAAAAATATGCTGCCAGTGTAAACGGCTCCGTTCAGGGTGAGATGATTTATTTGTTTTCACGAAAGGTGGGGTTAAATCTTTATTGAAACTTTTGGACCCACACAGCTATGTGCACACGTTACCTGGTTCCCTTCAAGTAGGTAGACAAGTGTACCTTTCTCCAAGTGTTGGGAGGGGAGGTCTTGTGATCAAACCTTGCTGAGTCTCCGGGATGAATATTGTAATGCTGCTGTGTAAAAACATTGTATACTGTTGTATATAATCGAGAAACTTTCCCGTGGAAAAAAAAGTAGGTAAAAGTAATCAGTTAGTCAGAAAATCTCTTCAAACTGAGACTTATTTTTTCTTTTTCTTTTCCACGATGTGAAGGATTTAAAAATGATTAATGCTTAAAAATACCCATAAAATTAAACGAATAATTAAATGAGAATTAAACCCTACACTTCCCAATTAAGTTATTATTTATGGACTGTACCTACTCCTGCATACGTTCAGATCACACGAACAATATCTCCCGCTACTGTGAACAAACCAATGTTCCAAATAATTACAAAAAAGGTTTTAAAAATTAAAATAAAACCCCTATTAACTGAGAGCAGTCCGCTTGGACGATGACAAACGGCACCGCGCCGGAAAAGTTAAGAAATTCATGGATTTTGGACGGCGAATGCAAACAATACGCGCTGAAAAACTTTACGGCGGCCTTCAACTTCACCGTGAAGAATGACACATATCTTAACAGATAACGGAAACGGAAATCTTGCGTCAAAGTTGTTTGTGGTTACCGTTATTCTCCCGTTACTTTCCATGACATCAACGGTGCCATCTATGCAAACAGATAGTTGTAATGCCTCAATTGACGGGAAAACGTTGACGGCCACCGAAGTATTAAAAAACTAAGAAATGGAATTCATAAATATATATATATATATACATTTTACAATCCGGTACAATTTTTTTTGTAATCGCATAGAGGATCCGAAAATTGTTCCTTGTAGATCGACTATATTACCACACGATATCACGCTTGTAGAACATCAAGGCTCAAGTTTTTCTGTACAGATATCACCAAATATACGAGGAATTACATAACAGAAAAGGAAACGGCACACTGCAATCAATTAAAGAGTATGATCGAAACTTGTGGGGGCAAAAAATTCAGTCAATCAGGGTTGATGTGGTTTAGGCCGGGTGCTATCTTCGGGTGATTTTGACGACTTAGATACCCCTAAATAATTCTCAAACCAAAGGCTAGTCTCACATGTCAAGGACAAACTAGCAAACAAAAAAGGCTAAAAGCTAATCACACAGGTCACCACACAGGTCACGGACAAACTAGGAAAAAAAAAATAAAAAAAAAATACTAATCTTTCCCTCTTTAAATTTATCAGCCATAAGAGAAACGATCGGCTAAATAAACCAGAACGGAATCTGGAAAGAAAAACGATCCGATTCGGCCTTCAGGAGACGTCTTGAGCCGTTGTCATATGGCGGAGCCTGCTGGGGCGCGGCTGAAAAGACGTTCTCCGTCGCGTATGGTGGCTGGAGGGGCGTATGAGAGCAGTGAGGGCTCTTCTCACCCATTCTCCTTCCACGCTGCCGATCCTGGCCAGCGAATTCGTCATGGAAGACCTCCTCGCGTTTAACTGAGAATGCGTAGACGAGGAGGAGCGACTACTGCTTCTATGAAGACTGCAACGGAACGAACCAGGATGATTCGTCGGTGAACACATACACGTCTTCCTAGGCGGAGAACAGGGAAGGGGTTTCATGGCGGCGGCGCCGCCTTTCGGTGAAATGGCACGGCCTGCGGATCGAACCTGCGACGCGGCTCTGTCAAAGGCGAGATTGATAGAAGACGAAGCTGCGGCAGAAGTAGTAGTAGTAGAAGAAGAAGAAGAGCCACCGCCAATGTTGACACGAGTAGGCGACAGCGCTCTGTGGATAGCAAAGTTGAAAGCGGAGGAAGATGAAGGCGAATTGAAATGGCGTGTGGGAGAGAGGGATCTCTGAAGGCCAAAGTTGAAACGCGTCACAGGTGCTCTAGATCTGTTTCTTGCCTCCATTTTTCTCACTGGAAAGGTTTGCTGGTGAGCGGGGCAAACCGAGGAAACCGAACGGCCTTTCTTTATACAATTCTAATGACCGAGGTTTTACCTATTTTACGCTTCGGGAAGGTTGAAAGGTTGAATAATCCGACCCTGCACCCGATTTTGGCTGTTTTCAAGGCAAGGATAACCCAAGATTGTGATGTTGTAAGGAAAGGTGGGCTCTACTTATCGTAAAAGCCGGCCATATCGACACCTGGTTCCATTTTGTGCAGTTAAGTTCCTTATTATAATTGATTGCAAACGAAGAAACGGACCCATTGGAGGCGTGAGAGTACCTACTTTAATGTTAGTTGAGCAAGGGATGTTTCATAACAATCCGAAGTTCAACAACTGTCGACCTACTGCTTGCCATGCATCTTGCTTTCTCTAAAGAATGAAAATTCGATAAAGATAGAATGCCAAGCTAAGAAGATTGAAATATTAAAAAATCTCATAATCTCAGCACCTTCCAGTAGGTTAAATAAAAGTTTAAGGTGTCATCCCTAACAAAGCGAGGTGTGTGAGAAGCATAAGTTTGTTGTTGCAATCACACTTTCCACGCATCACTTTCTCATCAATTTGGGAAGTTGAAGATGCATGGACTATTCATCCTATCACCCATTTAGGTTTATATGCACCTAATAGACTATTCATCCTATCACTCATTTAGGTTTATATGCACCTAATAGATATTGGGATTCATTTTGGTTTGTATGTGTGACCCTTTTCATTGTTCTCTTTAGTCAATTATGCTGGGCCAAATTGCATTTCCTCATACAACTTTTTAAAGCATGTATTAAGCATTTCCAAAAGCAAGATAAATAAATCATGACATTTCAGATGATTCGAATCTTATCTCTAGTCCACATGGGTTGCATTTGTAGATCAATTTTAAGTTCTATTACTATTAAAATAGATATCGTTGTTTTAATGACAAATTTATTACATCTTTTGAATGTAGGACAAGTTTTAGTTGTCTTGTAGTTTGTCTATTCTCCTTGCATAAATCAAAGTTTGTTGCCATTAGCTCCACACTGATACAATCACCATATTCTTAGAAATCATTACAATTGAAGGACATGTTCTCTAGAGTTAGAAATCAAGGAACAGTTTGTCTTCCAATGTTCTTGTTACTATGAGATCAAATGGTGGTTATTATGTCTTCTAAGGGATCCTCATAATTCACTCTGAGGCTTTATGACATTTGAGGATCATTTGATTTGTATTGTTTAAGGAACGAAATAAAATGTATGAATATGAATGGAAACACACACAGAACTACTGCAAAGAGCACAATAATAAGTGAGAACCAAATTCTATTAATAAATGATATAGGAAAAGACTGTGAAAAGAAATTCAATATAGACCAGCTAGAATGGTGCTAACTTATCTCTGAGAGAGAGGTGGTGGCTATGCTCATTTGCAAGAAGAAGATTACAAGAGGTCAAAATGACCTTTTAACATAAAGTACTAAACCCTATGAGGCAAAAACCTTAAATATCCAAAACCTTAACCCTAGGAGATGAAGTGGCAAAAGGAATTTGGGCCTCCAAGAGTCTAGTTGATACGTCAACTTCCTATTGCTGCAAATTCCACATACAAACTCTATTTGGGGCACACAATACCCTATTGGAAGTATCTAGATGAGAAGAACAATTTCAATCAAGGATTGGGCATGCCATGGTAACTCTAATCAAGGATTGGGCATGCCATGGTAACTCTAATCTGTCGTTGGGCCAAAAAACATTGTTTAGGACCTCAAAATGCATCTAGAGTTTGGGACTTGAAAACCTGTAGAAAAAACTGCTAAGATGGGGAATATTTCTAAGTCAATGGAAGAGGTGGGTGGCCACTGATATTCACCTGGATCAATCATCCCCCATAGGAAGAAATGGTCCCCATCGTGTTAACTCCATTAAATGGAGAAATTTCTACTAAATCTAACTCTTGATGAGCCACTTTCCTTGGTGAAGAAGTTGTCCTACTTTGACAACCCGATAGAGTTGTATGTTCTGCTAGTGGGTGCCATTCATATTGATGTCCATGATCTAGTCCACTATAGCCTACTCCATGCACTAGAGGATGAGTTTTAACGGGGACAAATGCTCAACCACCTCTAAGGTGTCCAATAGAGGTGGAAAATATGATTGAAGAAGCTTCACATTAAATGTTGAGTGCAAGCCAAGGAAAGGGGGAATACTCAATTTAAAAGAATTATCACCCACAGATTTCGTGATGCTGTAAGGCCCATATTTGAGTGGTCTAAGATTCCCGTGGGGGGGCATGAGTCTTTTTTTGCAAATGAAACCACACCTTATCACCAACTTGAAACTTGTGTGGCACATGATATTGGTTATGTCACTGCTTATAGTTGGCATTGGTTTTCCATAAGATACCATGAACCTATTGTTGGATGTGTTGGATCCATTCAACAAATTTGGTTACTCTATCTTCCTTGGTCTGAGCATGGGAGGACGCTTCCTATATATATGCAATGGGTAGAGCTACATCGATGGGGGTTAATGGTTGGAACCCCAAGCACACCTGAAAAGGCATGTGGTCAATAGAGTTGTGGAGGGCTCTATTGTAGCTATGTTGAACATATGGAAGGATCTCATCCCATGTACATGGATTCTTGGATTTGTACATGCGCAAGATATGCACAATCATTCTATTGACCACCTCTATCTTCCCATTTGTTTGGGGGTGGAAGAAAATTGATTTGGTTAGCTTGGTGTCCCTTAGAGACCACATGATGGACTAGAAAGTACTAAGGAACCCATTATATTTGTCTGATATAATGGTTCATGGTAGCCCAAAATGAACCTAAACATGTTCAAATAATATCTTAGTAGTTTCTTTTGTAGTGATACTCTTCTTGCACGGTGCCAAAAATGGCCATCTTATAGAACTGATCAACAACCAAAAAGATGCACAATTGTTACCATGCTTGGTGGAGGGAAAACCTAACATGTAATCCATGGAGATTGATTCCCACGACTAGTCTAAGGTATGTAGAGGAGTGTACATGTTGGCATTTGATGGGTGGTTTAGACCAAAGGTTCATAATGCTTGACCAACAAATACCCCATAAGCACTGACATATTCAATCTTCAAAAAATGAAGAAAGTCTCACCCAAGACGCCATGAGAATTATAGAGACCATAGGTTTCATGAAACTTGTAAAGGAATAGAACATACAAGAAACATTCATCGCATAACCATGCGATCATTCATAGCTACCGAAATATTATTGCGCAAAATAATACAAAGTTATAGACATACATTCACATCATAACTCATTAGATGCAGAGATAAATGTGCTTCTGGATTTATTTGTTAAACTCAAAGGCATTCAAATACATTTCCATACACATAGGATGAAGCCTACTTGGGATGCATTCAAAACAAAACAAATATGATCCATGCACTCAAATCTCCTTTCTCTCTCATATTCACACACATAATATCTATGAACATAACTGTGATCTAGTCCATGATCTAGAAAAAACTGAAAAACTGCTAAGATGGGGAATCTTTCTAAGTCAATGAAAGAGGTGGGCAGTCACTGATATTCACCTGGATCAATCATCCTCCCTAGTAAGAAATGTTCCCCATCGTGTTAAGTGCCTCCATTAAATGGAGAAAGTTATATTGAATCTGAATCCTGATGGGCTACTTTCCTTGGTGAAGAAGTTGTCCTACTTTGACAACCTGATAGAGTTGTATGTTCTGCTAGTGGGTTCAATTCATCTTGATGTCCATGATCTAGTCCACTGTAGCATACTCCATGCAGTCGAGGTTGAGTTTTTATCGAGGCCAAATGCTCAACCACCTCTAAGGTGTCCAATAGAGGTGGGAAATATGATTGAAGAAGCTTCACATTAAATGTTGAGTGCAAGCCAATGAAAGGGGGAATACTCAATTTAAAAGAATTATCACCCACGAATTTAGTGATGGTGTAAGGCCCATATTTGAGTGGTCTAAGATTCTCGTGGGGGGGGCATGAGTCTTTTTTTGCAAATGAAACCACACCTTATCACCAACTTGAAACTTGTGTGGCACATGATGTTGGTTATGTCACTGCTTATAGTTGGCATTGGTTTTCCATAAGATATCATGAACCTATTGTTAGATGTGTTGGATCCATTCAACAAATTTGGCTAATTTATCTGCCTTGGTCTAAGCATGGGATGACTCTTCCTATATAGATGCAATGGGTAGAGCTACATCAATGGGGGTTAATGGTTGGAACCCCAAGAACACCTAAAAAGGCATGTGGTCAATAGAGTTGTGGAGGGATTTATTGTAGCTATGTTGAACATATGGAAGGATCTCATCCCATGTACATGGATTCTTGGATTTGTACATGTGCAAGATGTGCACAATCATCCTATTGACCACCTCTATCTATCCATCTATTTGGGGGTGGAAGGAAATTGATTTGGTTAGCTTGGTGTCCCTTAGAGACCACATGATGGACTAGAAAGTACTAAGGAACGTATTATCTTTGTGTGATATAATGGTCCATGGTAGCCCAAAATGAACCTAAACACGCTCAAATAATATCTTAGTAGTGGATTTTGTTGTGATACTCTTCTTGCACGGTGCCGAAAATGGCCATCTTATAGAACTGATCGAAAACATAAAAGATGCACAATTGTTACCATGCTTGGTGGAGGGAAAACCTGACATGTAATCCATGGAGACTGATTCCCAGGGCTAGTCTAAGGTATGTATAGGAGTGTACATGGTGGCATTTAGCAGGTGGTTTAGACCAAAGGTTCATAATGCTCAACTAACAAATACCCCATAAGCACCGACATATTCAATCTTCAAAAAATGAAGAAAGTCTCACCCAAGGTGCCATGAGAATTATAGAGACCATAGGTTTCATGAAACTTGTAAAGGAATAGAACATACAAGAAACAATCATCGCATAACCATGCAATCATTCATAGATACTGAAATATTACTATGTAGAATAATACAAATTTACAGACATACATTCACATCATAACTCATTAGATGCAATGATAATGTGCTTCCATATTTATTCATTAAACTCAAAGGCATTCAGTTACATTTCCATAAACATGGGTTAGAGCCTACTTGGGATGCATTCAAAACAAAATAGAGATGATCCATGCACTCAGATCTCCTTTCTCTCTCCTATTCACACACATAATATCTATGAACATAACAAATATTGTTATAAATTTGAACTTGAGCTCTAACTCTTCTCCAGTGCTCATACCATGATATACTAAATTTTCTCCTAGAGAATAAAAACCCAACCCTTACATAACAACATGCATCCCCCTTAAGTCTATTGGAGCATGGAAATCATAAGAAATGTGTCAGGTCACCTACAACTTTCACCATGACTAGTTGAGTTGTTACAAAAGTGGTTACAATCATTATTAAATATCTTTGAGGATTTGGCCTATATGTGATCTCTTCAATTCCCAACGCATAGTAAAAATTGGTTGGCATGCGTAGTAGATCCTGGATTGGTGCAGGCGTTGAAACTTGGAACTATGTGATGCATCTTCTTGGGAACACGTTTAATGTTGATTTGTGGTGCACACATGATCTTCAAAACCTTAGGGTGCCAATAGGCCCCCAACATTATTAGTTGGATTTTCCTCGAGCCAACAATGTTGTTTCTTCGGTATCTCCCAGATGAATTTTTAGAACCACTTTTTGGACTTAGTGGGATGTTGTCAGCAATCTCTATTTAGGTACAATTTGTCGAGCTTGGTTGGTGTTGTAGCCATGCATAGGCCCTGGAATTTGTCAACAATGCCCCGAATTATAGATGTGAATTTGATTCTGATTGCTTGACCCTTTACTGCTTTTAATCACCTTGTGCCCCATACTCTACTTATGAGAGCCCGTTGTTCCATTCGATAGCCTATATGTTAGTAATTGCTTCACACAATTGGTTGAATACCTATTGATGTTCTATCCTACTATTGAATGTGTAATTATACCTACTTGTATACCTACCTACCTAAGTCCTACCCTAATCTAATTGTGAAACTGTTGTCCATTTAGGGTGCACTCAACCCCTGCGAACCATAATACGCGTTCAACTAACTTCCACTAATCAGTCCTTTGAGGGGATAACCTTGTAGTGTTGCAAACTTTGCTTCCCATGCCTCACTTATGTATATAAATCTGAACTATCCTAACTAGAACATGTGCAATTTTCTAGGGTGCTTGAGAAACTTTATGTCATATAGTAATACTAAAGAATTGGGTTGTATAATTTTTTGTCAAATCTTGTGGTTGTGATAGGCCTTTTGTCTCTAATTCTCGACCAATTAGAGATGAATCACAATGAGTTAGTATTTTGCGAGTTCTAAGAGCTCATCTAACTGCTTCTAAAGGGATTGATCATCTGACATTTGTGTCATGAGGGAAATGTGCAGACTTGGTGCCACAAATTGTATGGGCATCATGACCTCTTTACCATAGACCAACCTGAAAGGTGTATTATTATTTAATCATTTACAAGTCATTCTATATGCCAGTAGTGCTATTGGAATCCATTGATCCCAGATGTCCTGTTGCACATTACAAACCTTAGTTAGTGCATGCTCTAATATCTTGTTGAAGGCTTCAACTGTGTCATTAGCTTGCGGGTGATATGGTTTACTCTTTTTGTGATGGATCATGAATTCCTAAGTGAGTGCGAGGATGGTGTCATTAAAAAAATGTGCACCTTGATCGCTCATTAACACCTTTGGGCAGTGAAACCTTGTGATCATATTCTCAAATATGAAGAATGTTATTGCATCTACAATTAAATATTTCATCAGCATGGATTTTTACCAACATGTCAAGTGTTATGTGGTGGTAATAATGTACTATGCACCATTCGAGAACGTTGGGGGATTGACAGGTCCCATGAAATCAATATCCCATTTGTCAAATGATTCTAGCATTGTGACTGGGAAAAGTGACAGTTGATCTCTTCTACAAAGTTTCCTAATCCTTTGGAAAATTTTATAGTGCTTGCAATATCCCTTGGCATCTTCATTACTGATGGCCACCATAACCCTGTGCATAACACTTTTTGCACAATGGCATTTTTGACATTGTTTCCTCCCGCAATACCTTCATGTGTCTCGTAGAGGACCATGTTGCACTCATGTTCTAACACAGACCTTTAGAGGATCCCATCTGCTCCAAGCTTATACAAATTTTCGACGATCAACTAGTAGTTGGAGCTGTGGGTCACCAATTGTCTGCATTGTGTCTAAGTGTATCCATCCAACTTGTGACCTGTTGTGAAGTATGTTGCAATATATTATAGTTGATCTGACATTACTTCAACCTTAAATAGTTGTGTGTCAGGGAGCTCATCATCTAAACTGCCTCCAAATTCCCTTGATTGTATCCTTGAAAGATGATCCAACCCAATGTTGTGTTTGTCGGGTTTGACGACTACTTCAAACTCAAATTCCTTGAAAAGAAAAAATCCATTGACATATTCTCACCTCCAACACTGACTTGTTGACCAAGTATTTGAGCATCGAATGGTCAATAAAAATATTGAAGGGAGTGTCGAGTAAGTAATGTCAAAATTTTTGCAGGGCATATACCATATCTATTCCTTCATACTCTGTGGTTGTGTATTTCTTCTCAGAATATGATAATTTTTTGCTGGAAAAATAGACCGGGTGATCAATGTTATCTTCTTCTAGTTGCGCAAGAACTACACCAAGTGAAATTGATTATGCATCCACATGTATGTGGAATATCTTAGTCCAACATGGAAATATTAGGATTGACACAGTCACCAATCTCTCTTTCAATGTGTCCAATGCCTCCTAGCATTTTGTGTCTAGATATACTTTACATCTTTATGCAATAGCTTCTCCAACTGTGTAGAAACGTTTGCGTAACTCTGTATGAATCATCTATAATAAAATTTATGTCCTAAATTTATGAAAAAATCTATGAAAGATGTGGGAGCCAATATATCCATTATTGTAGTAAGCTTTGCTTGATCTACTAAAAAACGTTCCTTACATACAACATGTTCCAATAGTGTTTCAAACAGTGTACAAAAGATGCACTTTTTCAAGTTCAATGAAATCTGCAACTGTCGGCAACTATCCAACATCAATTGTAGTGTTTTCATATGATCATTTAGTAGGATGAACATCATCCATTCATCTAATTACACCTCTAGAAACTTATGGATGAAGTCCTTAAAATTTGCAACCACAATTCTATAAAACATTGTAGGTGCATTCCAAAGGGCATTACAGTGTAAGCAAGTGAGCCCCATTCCATCAAAAAAATTGTCTTGGCTTGGTCTTCTTTCGTGATTTTCACTCTATGATATCCAGAGAATCCATTTGTGAATGAGTAAGGATTACACCTACCTAGGTTTTCCAACACTTCATTTGTAAATGGTGTTGGGAATGGATCATGTACGTAAGCTGCATTTACACTACGTAGGTCTACACAAATTGTTAGGTCCCCCGTCTTCTTTAGTTGCACCACCATCAAGATAATCCAATCTAACTCCTCCATAGGGACAATGATACTTGCCTCCAACATTCGATCCAATTCTTTTATCACTTTCTCTTTGTACTCCAAGTTCATTCGATAGGGACTCTTCTCTACTAGCTTATCATTTGGCCTTAACCAAATCTTCATTTCACTAAGGGATCCCACAATTCTCTTCATCTTTGAGAAGCTCCTTGGAAACAAGTATTCCTACTCTTTCAACAATTCTACCACTTGCATTACCATTTCCTGGTCCCAGTAATCACCAATTATGTCCATTTTAGGTGCTTCTTCCATGCCTATATTATGTTTTTTTAATTTTTAATGGCCACACATAGTCTCACATAATGCTACTAGTGGCCTTTCCTTTAACAATGTGCTTTCCCTTGGTCTCATTGATCTATACCCCTCTGGGGTCCTCTTCTTACGCATCATCAATGTTGACCTTCCAACAATATATGAGATTCTTTAGTTTCACCATCGTCTTGTGATACACACAAACAAATTTTTGTGCGGTGTCCCTAGGCTGTCGATGGAATATGAAATCCTTGATGCTTAACAATGCCTCTATCTATGCCAAGATTTCTGACGTGAACTTAAACATTGTGCAGAAATTCCTGCTTACTTTCTCCTAGTCTCATGTCTGTCTTCTTGTTTCCTCTTGTATGTTATAGCTTTTAGGTTGCATATCCATGGTATGGAAAAACATATGAATCCATTGCATTCTAGGAATATTCTTGGTTGTACAACATCTCAAACATAAAAAAATATGTTCCTGAGGATATTTAGTACCCTTGTACCGGTTCATCAATTCAAATTTGATTGTAGGATGGAACCTAACTTTGATATACTCTAGCACTTTTCCCCCTTCATGTAGGTTTGTTTACTGTGTCTTCCACTAGCGACATGTGTTCCTTTAAATATTGTATTATCTAAGAATGTGTCTATCATGCCTGTCCCGTCAAACCTTGGTAGATTGCACAACTATGATCCAATCTAACACAATGCTTTGGTGATTTATGCACATCTCTGGGTTGATACCTCATATAGCTTATTCTACCATCTCTCCATAGCATCCTTCAAATTTGTGTCATAGGAGCGAATACTTCTCTAAATTAGTTCACCATAAGCTATTGGATTCACATAATCCTCCATGCACCCTATAATATTGTATATGTTTTCTACGATGCAAATCTATGCATCTTCATTTATGGTCTCATTATACATGTCTCCCTCATTTGGGTCCAATGGTGCAATAATGCACAAGGTGTATGTATTAAAGGACACATGTCATCACTTCAGGTTTAGTACGACACTGTTATTGAATGCCCATTCATGCCAAGTAGAGCTAGATAGGGATTTGAGTCATCCATGATCTCAATCACCTCAAATTCTGCTTTAGTATCAGCCCATCAATATTCACTTCCACTTGCTCTAGCCTGCTAATCCAATAAATCTTGTATTGGTTCAAAAGTATGAGTTGAATTGGGGACCACACCAAGTTTGGTTTACCCATCAAATCCCATGATTTATTCGACAATATGTTCACATTAGATCCCAGGTCCAAAATGACACCATCCATCTCAAAACTTTTGAGCTCAACTGTCATCATAAATTCTCTCCCCATGCGCTTCCTTCTACTTACATGGCACACATCTCGTTCTAGTAGTGGGGCATAAATTGAAACATTGTTTTCCCCTTCTTCCATACATATTGTAAGCATGTGGGTTAGTTTCTTTGTAGCTATACGGTCACCCAACATATTACAACAACAACACAATAAGTCACTTACCTGGTTTTCTGATTCAGTCTTGGTGTAAGTGTGACACTATGTTTCCTCTTGTGTTGTGTGCCACAAAAATTCACACACACATTCTTCTTCTAGTTCTTTTTTTGTTGCACATTTAACTTCTTTGCACACAAGCCTCTTCCAGTGCCCTCTATGTTGTGCATTACAATTATTTGCATGTGTGGGCTCCTTCAAGCACCCCCCGCATTGTGTGCTCCAATTCTTCATGTGCATTGTCCACTTCCAGGGTTCTCTGTGTGTCACATAGGAATTTATTTTTTTGTGCGGTGTTAAAATTAGGAGGTTCTTGTGTTTCTTTTCTAAAATTTCCTTCTACATTATGACCTGAACTTTCTCTCATTCTAGGTCATCTCCCATATGAATGCCTCCTCATGTTACCACCCATACATCCACTTCTTCTTTCGGCTCCTGACCTTTGTGTGGCTCAGTAGTCACCATATTTTTGTGCCCCTTCTTCTCTTCCAACTTGGAAAATAGATCCAGGAAATCCTTAGTGACATGGTCTATGCTATGGAAATATCCATAAAGTGCGTGTGATTTGGTACAAAATTGTGACAAATGGCCTATCTCACCATAATCAAAATAGGTAGTTGGTCTTCCTCCACCACCACCATATTATCTTCCTCTTACTCTTCCATATCATCATCACTAGCCTCCTTGGTAGAATCCCATGTTAAAGCCTCCATGGTGTTGATATTATGGTAGTTGCGGGAGGTATTTACCTCCACATGTAAACTTGACGAGAATAGAATACTCCGGGAAGCAAGAAGAAACCCTAATGAGTTGGCTAATAACCCTAGAAGACATGTCGGCTCAAGAAGATAACTTGTATTAGGCTATTAGCCTCCAATAGAAGAATTCAACCAGAAGAAATAATATATACTGAATAGACAGATACCCAGAATGAGAAGTCGGCCCAGGCAGTTAGCCAGAATTACTATAAATATAGGAGGCCAGTCTTCATTCTGGCAGGCAGTCTCATAATTGCAGAGTAGCACTTGTGCGCACTGCAATGCCCATTTTTGTGTGCAGGTTTGGAGGAGAGCTACCATTATAGTTGCTGCAGCTAGCAGATCATGTTTGGCTTGGACTATCTCTTGGTTAGGGTTTGGACTATCTCTTGGTTAGGGTTTGGACTATTTGATCAGCTCTTATTGGTGCACTATCCTCAGGGAAAGGATCACTACCCTTTGTTTGGATATCTAGCCTAGGGTTTTCTTCCAGAGTGATTCTCTGTCAAGGTTAAGGTGCTCGGAGGGTGGCTTCGGCCTATGGTTGGGTGACAATAGTGATATTGTCTATGGTAAAATGAGCACATCCATTATATTCTAATAGGTTATGGGCCCACACCTCCTTCATTCAGTCTAACCGCTGGAAGGAAACATAGTCGTAAGGATATTAAGCTCGTTGAAGAACTGTTGCTAGGGTTTCTAGTAGGAGCAGTCACCAAAGCACTACCGCTAGGGTTACTAGCAGGTGCAATTGTAGAAACCCTAATCCTCTCATTGAGGCACCTTAAGGGAAGGGATTGACCTAATTTCTGAATAGATCAGTGCGCCCTAGCCTAGTGCATCTCCTGGTACTCTCAGCAATCCAAGACATCAAGTTTGAGTTTTTGGTTAGATCAAGGGTTGACCAAGTCAAAGCAGCCATGACTTACTCTATGAAGTCAGAAAATAAGTTAGACGGAGCTTCTAACTTCAGAGCGTGGAAGACAAGGATTGACCTCATCCTTGCCAAGAATAAAGTGTTGAATATCGTGAAAGGAAAGATCATGGAACCAGAGTTTGAAGAAGGAAAAGAGAAGGAACCACAAAACATTGCAGTTATGGAGAAGTTCAAAGATGGTGACCTCAATGCCATGTGTATCATAGTGGACTCTATAAGAGACCACTTGATACCCTACATATCCCATATTGACTCATCAAAGAATATGTACGATGCCCTAACAAACCTCTTCTCAGTCAAAAACATTGGACAAATAATGAGTCTAAATAATGAGCTCTGTGACATGAAGATGAATGATGATGATAGCATAATATCATACTTTATGAGGATGTCCCAGGTAAGAGATCAACTGTAAGCTATTGAAGAGATCATTTTAGAGAAGGAATTGGTAAACATAATACTCAATGGTCTATTGGAAGATTGGTTGTTGTCATTGATGTCAACCCTAGTCATGGGTTTTGGACCGCAAGATTGATGAAGGTATTTGGACATGAAGGAAAATGCACATGTAGATACAAGACCCATGGATGGATAGTATACATCATGTTGTTT
>ML801009.1:89168-105784 GCA_009831015.1 Picea engelmannii
GATCCTTCTAGAAGCGGAAGCTTCTATTAGGTCTTCTTACATCCGCCTTATTCTATTTTATTGAAAGGTCTTATTAATATTGACCTTTATTACATCCGAATACATTGATCTACCTATGTGCGGGTTAGGACCTTAACAAGGTCTTTTCCATTGAATAAACAAAGGATTTGGAGAAACTGATAATGGATAAGCTACCTGGTATTCTCACTACATATGAGATGAGGAAAGAAAAATAAAATCCAACATGGAAGGAATAATATTTCAAAGCATCAAATAAGACAGAAGGACACAAATTCTATGATTGTTCTAGCCATGAATTAGATACAAAAGAAGCAAAATATGTGAGAAAGCCAAAAAGAGGATCTGGAAAATACAAAGGTAAGATACCCTTCAAATGTTTTAGTTGTGGTAGAGTAGAAAATTTTGCTGCTAAATGTCCATGTGAAAAAAGGGAAAACAATGATGATGAGGATAGTAATGATAAAGAAGAGCATAATTGTTGGTTGTGGAGCCTGGTTATCTTCCTGATTCAAAGGTATTTGTTTTCAGCCGTGTTTATACTCCATGAAGACTTTACACCCTGGAAGAATGTACACTCCTCCACGTCGGGGAGTGCAAAGGGGGGTTACCCCCTTTGTGGGGTCCGGGGGAAAGCTGGACCTCGACGAGGGTTCAAGGGATAGCGTTCCCTAATGGGGGTTCTGGAGCGAAGCCCCTGAAGGAAAATTTTCCTTGTAAATTTATATTGTAATTTCATAGTAAATCTGGACCGTTCATTATAAGGTCACAGATCTGACGATAGAAGTTATGTTAGGGTTTGTTTCCCTAGAATGAAACCCTTTTTATGAGGGAAATGTATTGCAGCTATGCATCATGGAGAATATTGTATTTTGAGTGAGGATACTATGAGATAAAGAAGAGGAAGTTACAACGGGTGTGTTGTAGGTTGTATCCCTTCATTTGATGGATAATAATAAAGAAAGGACTTGGAAATTTCTCTGGTGGACGTAGCCCACACTGGGTGAACCACGTATATATGTGTCGTTATTGTGTTGTGTATCTTCTGTGTTTTATTTCCATATTTGTTTTATTTTATTTATTCATGATCCTTCTTTTCTGACAATAACCATAAAAAAAACCTTATAGACACAAAAGAGGAAAATATACTAAGAAGAAGAGTTTCTACTCTAGAGAGGACATTATCTCGCCTGAATAAAGTGATGGATATGTTTATGATATTGACAAAGAATAATTCCTCTTCATATCCATGGATACAAATTCTACTAATAAAGAAAATGAAGACAATTAGGAAGAAAAATCATATTAAGAAGAAGAAGACATTGATGGGGAAGTGAATCTTGAAGAAGAAATCGTTAGTTCATTAGAAGAAATAGACCGACTTAGGGGAAAGAATAAAAAGAAGAAAGCGCAATTGCAGAAATATGAAAAGAAAGATCATGGTCTTGATGAAACATTAAAAACAATTATCATCCTGAAGACTCAACTAGAAGAGGAAAAAAGGATAGAAGAAGTGGTGAGAAGCCTAATGGAAGAAAATGAAGAAAGCTGCAAGAAGTTAGAAGTTGAAATAGTTTCCTTAAGAAAGGAACTAGAGAAAACAACTGATCAGTTGAATATAAGATTGAAGTTTGGAAAGATTACTGAAATATTAGATAATATTCTTAGTTTCCAAAGGTCATCATTCATCAAGACAGGTCTTGGATACGGTGAAAAACAAAAGACCCTTGAGGGAGATGCAAGCACTAAGGTCACAAAGCCATCAGAAAAATAAAATGAATAAAATCTTAAAAGCTATGCCAATACTCTCAAAGGCTCCATCATCAATGAAAAGATCAATGGGAAAGGAAATGATGACCAACATAAATCTAATTCTTCTCACAAGAATGAGTTCAGAAGAGTTGATCCACCAAGAAGACTTTTCACAACCCTGTACCAAAATCTCTTTCTTGGATATTGTTTTTCTTGCAATAATTTTGGTCATAAAGAAATAGATTCTATAACTTATGCAAGAAGTGTTCATGTGAGAGATAGAGATAGAGGTGCTTATAAAACCTCAAAGAATGATTATGTGAGAAAAAAAAACAAAATTTCTCATGGGTTTGTTGATAGAAACTACAATTCATTTTCTCCCCTATTTTATTACAATGTTGAATGCTATAAGTCAAATTAATATGGGAACATAGTACATGACTATAGAAGAATCATAATAAAGTCTCCTAAACAAAACAAGGAAGAATGTGATCTTACCAAGCATAGAGAAGAATACAGAAAGGTGTGGAAAATGAAGTAAGAAGAAATGACGAAGGAAGAATGTGAACTTGCAATGTATGCTCAAGACCAAGGAAGCCAATGGTACATTGATAGTGGACGTTCAAAACACATGACAGGGGATTATAACAAATTTCTCATCCTAAAGGAAGAAAAATGAGGCAATGTTAATTTTGGGTATAATGCTTCTATAAGGATAGTTGTACAAGGTACTGTTAGTCTTGATAATGGAAAGACTAAAACACAAAATGTTTTGTATGTTGAAGGGTTAAAACAAAATCTTCTAAGTGTAAGTGAAATGTGTGATCAAGGTTACAACCTCAAATTTCATTCTAAAGGATGTGAGATAAGGAAAGCAAGTTTAGGAAGATTAGTGACAAATGAAAATAGAACCACGAGCAATGTATACATTCTCAATGAAGTCAAAGGAGAAAAATGTTGTATGGGAAAAGAAGATGAAATATGTTTATGGAATGGAAGGATGGGTCATACAAACTTTGACAATCTAGTAAAACTTAGCAAGACACAAGCACTAAGAGATTTTCCAATGATATCAAAACCTACAGACTATATTTGCAAGCCATGTCAACACAAGAAGAAAATGGGAGTTAGCTTCAAAATAAAGGGGTATTCAACATCAAAGCCATTAGAAATTGTACACACAGACCTTTGTGTGCCAACAAGAAACAAAATTTAAAAGGTGAGAGCTATTTTATGCCTCTTATTGATGATTACACAAGAATGACACGGGTTACATTTCTTAAAGAAAAATATGAAGCATTTGAGAAGTTTAAATCTTTCAAAGCCCTAGTTGAAAATGAGATTGATTTAAAAATCAAGTGCTTAAGATCATCTAGAGGAGGTGATTTCACATCTTATGAATTTGATGAATTATGTGAGAATCATGAAACCAAGAGACATTTTTTGTAGCAAGTACTCCATAAAAAATGGGAGTTTTAGAAAGGAAGAATAGAACTGTACACGAAATGGCTAGAACAATTTTGAATAAAGCCAAACTACTAGAAACCTTTTGGAGAGAAGCAGTCATCATAAATTAAAGTGAACAACAACAATAAACCTTATGAATTATGGAAAGGTAGACCAACTATAATCAAATACTTCAAATTGATTAGGAGAAAGTGATATATAAAGAGAAATACAGATAATTTAGGCAAGTTTGATTCAGAATAGATGAATGTATCTTTCTTGTCTATGCATATGGAAGCAAGGCCTACAAATTCTATAACAAAATATTATGAAAGATTGTAGATAGTATTAATGTAAGAGTGGATGAAGCAATACGCCAAGAGGAAAAGTCACAAACAAATGATGATACAGAGGAGATAATCTACAAAGAACAATAAAATGAAGAAGAAAAGAAAGAACAAGAAGAAATTGAAATGCCAATATCCAAAGACACCATCTAGAATTGTCCAAAAGAATCATCCAAAAAGTTAGATTCGTGGTGATATAGATATAGGAGTTCAGACTAGAATAATACTAAACTTTTCTTTGCTATCTAAAATATAACCCAAGAATTTTACACAAGCTAGTGAAGATAAGTATTGGTTTAATGCTATGGAAGAATAAATAAATCATATTGAGAAGAATGAGACATGGGAACTTATGCCTAGACTAAAATACAACAATGTGATTGACAATATTGGCAAGATGGACAAGTAATCATAAATAAAGAAATATTGGTTTGTAAAGGGTATGCTCAAGTTGAGGGTATTGAATTTGAAGAAACCTTTGCTCAATTTGCAAGATTATAGGCAATCAAAATGTTTTTGGCATTTTCATGTTTCAAGAACTTCAAAGTCTATCAAATGGATCTCAAGTTAGCCTTTTTAAATGGAAATCTAGAAGAAGAAGTATATATTGAACAACCAAAAGGATTTCAATTGTTAGACAATGAAGATTATGTATGCAAACTAAAGAAAACACTCTATGGACTATTGCAAGCTCCTATATCTTGGTATTAAAGACTTGACAAGTACCTACAACAACAAGGTTTCAAAGAGGATTTGTAGACAACAAAATTTACGTCAAAATAGAGAATGAAGATATGCTAATCATTGTGGCTCATGGATGATATCATTTTTGGAAGTAATGCTGATAGAATGAGCCAAAACTTTGTAGAAGAAATGAAAAAAGAATTTGAGATGTCCATGCTTGGAGAATTGTCATTCTTTCTAGGTTTTCAGATTTCTCAATCTAACAAAGGCATATTAATTTCTTAGAAGAAATATATCAAGGAAATGTTGAAGAAATTCAGAACGAAAGACTATGCACCTGTGAGTACACCCATGATCATAGGATGCAAGTTGAGCAAAGATGATGAATCTTCACAATCAAATCAAACATTGTACATGTCAATGATTGGAAGCCTACTATATGTGACAACATCAAGGCCATACATCTTGCAAGCAATAGGATTGGTTGCAAGATTTCAATATGCACCAAATGAGAGACATGTGCAAGTAGTAAAAAGAATATTCATTTATTTGAAGGGCACATTGGACTTTGGCTTGTGGTATTCAAGAAATAAGGAATTCACTCTAAAAACATATACATATGTAGATTGGGCAGGAAGTATTGATGACAAAAAAAGTACCAATGGAGGATCATTCTTTCTAGGAAACTTTCTAGTATCATGGTTGAATAAGAAACAAACTTCAATATCTCTATCCACAATAGAAGATGAATATATTGCAGCAAAAACATGTTGCACAAACGTTCTCTAGATGAAGCAAGCACTAAAGGATATCAAGGTAGAATATGATAATCCAATTTCAATCATTTGCGACAACACAAGTGCAGCCAAAATTTCAAAAAATCCTATTATGCACTCAAATATGAAGCATGTTCCAATCAAGTACCACTTCCTAAGAGAACATATAGCTTAATAAAGTGTCATGCTTGAATACATTTCCACCAAAGAATAGGTTGTAGATATTTTTACCAAACCCCTTCCCAAAGACACATTTGAATATCTCAGATAGAAGATGGGAGTGATATCCCTCTCATATTGTTAGTAAAAGGAAGCACAAGATTAGGGGGAGAAACCCTTTCCCATTGATGTCATAGGGGGAGAAGTTGCAGACAAAAGAAGAATTGCAAACACAAGGAAAGTTGCAGACTGGGGGGTATCATAACTAATTAAGGGTTGCCATCAATGACAAGGGGGGAGATTGGTTGAAATATTGATGTCATTGATGCCAAATGAAAGGGGAGAATAAAGATGTCCAATATAAATATTGCAAGATGGATGTTGTTCTAAATATTTTTTTTGGATTTTTGATGCTAAGTTTAGATACCTTATCTTTGAAGGAATTTTTACTCTAAATACCTAGTAGGTGAAATCATGAATGTTGGTAACAATTTCATGAGAATTGGGTGAGGGAAAATTTCTATATCCATTTTTCTGTCGAACTATTTAATTTGTTCGTCCCAACAATTGACACTAACTTTCGACCAAAAAAGAATTTTGGTCGAAAGACAAATCTAACGGTGCCTTGATCACTATTGTTTTGGCCAAAATTTAAATGTAACAATGCCTTGTGCACTTGATGATGTGTTTGTTGGATATTTTTGTATGACAAATACATTTTCGGCCGAAAAAATGTTCGGCCAAAAAAAATATTTTCATACAAAAACACTTTCAACTGAAAATGTGTTTTTGGCTAAAAAATGTTTAATATATATCAAGACCTATGATTGTTATACAATTTTTAGTCCCTATATATTTCATATGTGAGTGAGCTTATAGTAGCCAAGCACCAGATGTCCATCCTTTTCGACATTCCATATGCCCATCCATGTCGATGTTCCATACGTCCATCCCTGTCGACATTCCATACATCCAATGTTTCATCTGTGAGTGAGCTTGAGAGATGATACTACCCGAGAACCCGAGAAGGTGACTACAGAAAGAGGTCGAAACAATAATGAGAACATGAGAAGGAGGTCAGAGCAGGCGAGAAGGTGGTCATAGAAGGAAGAGAACAAGTAGTCTACTTAAATACTAGGTAAATTCTTAAAAGTTTCACTCTACTGATAATTTTGAGTTTCACCCTGCTGATAATTTTAGAACATAAATGAAAAAAAGAACTAGCTTAGTTGTGTGTTAAAATTTTGAGCTCAAATGAAACAACTCTGGCTTGTATTTGGTCTGACTATATATAAATTTTATAACTATTCTTAACTCAGTCTGGCTTAAGTGTACTACTTTAGGAATTCTCTATTTAATATTTATCTTAATTTTGTCTTAGTTATGAACTACATACTTAATTTTTGGAATGATCTGCATAAGGAATGCTTTGTTAAATATTTTATCTTAGTTATGAACTACATACTTAATTTTTGGATGATCACGAGAGTCAGTCTATTTGAATTTTATTTTACTCTCAACATCTAGCTCACGTGTTTTTTGGCTTAAGCCATCCCACACAAATTTTTGTTTCATGAGTTATGCTTGTAGAGGCTTGACCCAAAAATCTTTAGATACCAATCTTAATCTTTAAAAACCCATTTCAACATCTAACTTGATTCAGAACAATTTTTTATTGTATTGAGGTGATTTGCATAAAAATGATGTTGTGCTTCTTATCCAAAATCTCATAAAATGATGATTAATTTGAAGAATTATGAGATAACACAACACAAAATAAAATAACTCAAATTATAAAATATTGATGGCATATTTTACTTCATCTTCAAGTCCCCTTTAGATAGAGAGACTATTCTTCATAATCTCAAAATGTCAAATTACATTACAACATGGACTTACAAAAGCCAATTTGATGGACTCTCTTTAATTCCACTGCTCAAACTCAAATATACAGTTTACCATTGAATTCGTTGTGGATATATGAGAAAAATGAGTATAAAGTCGACCGTATTCTAAACTGGCTCAATTTTACCCTCTTTACATGCCAAATGATGCACTATGGTGCTCATTATTGAAAATCTAGACTAATATTTTCACAAATGACCTCTTAGCACAAAAATAACATCACCATTGAATTCCTCTCGAGAAAATGAGAAAATGAGTATAAACATGCCTATGTTTGGACAAAGTACCGCATGGAACACAAATCAAGACACACCATGACTCGGCTCTTCTCTTCGAAAACAAAACTATCCCTCCATACCTCGGGATCCATGCACACCTTCTCAGGATCCGTGTCTACCTCAGACTATGTGCCTTTATTGGAATTTGTTCCCATAAATAGGGTGCAGGCTAAACCTCCTACCTGTACCTTTAGCTGACATTATCATCAAATTAAATATGTTTTAATTGGTTTTTTGTAGCAAGCGATACACATGGCGTAGTGGTTAAGACTTCAGAAATATAGCCCGGAGGTTCCAGGTTCGACCCACCACAATGCACATTTGTTTGTTTTATTTTTATATAGTGAGTGGGTTTGGAACTGCTTGAACTTTGGGTTAGATATTCATTGACATATTTCATTAGCCCTCATGATATGGCACATTGTTACATTGTATACCAATAAAATCATGGGTCAAGGGCTTTATCCCTCGGCCTTTTTAGTTGCCAACCAAACCTTTCACCAAGCTTAAATACATTTTCCACCATGTATGGTTAAGAACTAATGCAATGGTATAATGCCAATGAAGGTTTGTGTAAGGTTATGGGAGGTCATGGGTTCAATCTTCCGGACTCCCAAATTTTGATAAACCTTACCCATAAATGGCCAATGGGAGGCTTCCATGTGGTAGCTTCTCATTGGTCTATCTCTTCCACGTCGTAGCCTCTCATTGGTCCACCTGATCTGTACAATTGCCACATCATCTACCCAATCAACTATACAGTCATGCTACATGGTGCCTTGTGATGCTGCCATGTTAGCACCGTATGGTCATGCCATATGTCACCCTTGTAGTAGTGACATGTGTCACTTTGACCCTGTTGACTTTGACTTTTTCCTAGTTTGACTTGAACTTTGACTGGCTATAACTTTTGCATACAAACTCCGTTTGAGGCGATTTATTCGTCATTGGAAAGATATTACCGATATCCATGAAATGATGTAGTTTTTGAGAGAATTTGAGATGGTAAAATTTTGAGCTTTTCTAGATCCTCTTGGACCTCTATGAGTGTTCCTAGATCCTCTTGGATCAAGGCTACATCTATGGCCCACTTTTTGTACTAAATCCTTGTACACACCATTTGTATTGATAGTTAAAGGAAGATTTAACTCAAAAAAATATACAATTTTAATGTTATAATAATAATATATGATATAAGTACATAATAGTATGTAAACATTGATATACATTGCATCTAAGTACAATTTCATGAGTGCATATATATAAGTTACATGTAGGGTTTGTAACTGATGTGTTAGAGTGTAAGTCTTATTATATGCATATATCAAATATATGATGTAGAATATATGATAATATATGTATGTTCCACACATAGTGTGCACACACACACCCCTGCAACCCCATGCTCTTTGATTTCAAAAATGGCATCCATATACCTGCACCCACAAACCCTGGATACTTAGAGCAAGGTTGTTTATGTAGCTTGCTAATGACAACCACAAAATTCAATCAAATTCCCAAAAAACTACAACCAAACATAAAGCTTGTTAAACTTTTTGAAAACTACCATAAAAAAAAAAGAGTACATCTCCATAAACTTTAATAGACAATAGGGAAAAGGCCAACGATTAAGTTATAAACCTAATAGAGATAATGAGTGCTTTATTCATTCACACTAGTAAATAAATTAATAAGAAAACATAATGCAAGTACAACTAATACCTGCACATATTTCCCTAGACTACACCCTATTCCCTAGACTACACCCAACACAAGAAATTACAAAGTTACAGGCTCTTTGCTAGTTGTAGTAGACACCACTCAACACCAATAAAGTCTTATATGCTCTAAAGAAATTAGAACAGAAAATAAAAACCTAATTGATTAATTTGTTACCCATCTTTCATAGTAATGAGTGTATGAGCGCTTTAGTCATTCACACTAGTAAATAAATTTATGAGCAAACAAAATGAAAGTACAACTAATACATGCACCTTAGACTTGGAACCCAAATACAAAGCTTATGACAAACCAAATCCCTATGTTTATTCTACTATGGGTTAAAATTAATTTACATAATTTAGGTTGTCATGTATAGATTTCTTAAAAATTTATTGCACCTAAGATTGAGGATGGGTTAAAATTCATTTACCTAATTTAGGTGCAATAAATTTCCTAAAAACATTTTGCACCTACCATACAGAAAAATGGGAACTAGATCCAGCTCACATCCATGGAAGTTAAGAGGTCTCAATAAGAGATCCCAAACATATAACAGTACAGAAAAGAAGAATTCCTTTATCATGGAATATGATACATTTAATTTGGATTATATATATGATTCAAGCAAATTTAGAAATCTGAAACAAAGTATTAAGTGATTATACAGAGTTTTAGTATTCAATAGGATGGTTATTATGTTACTTAATGCTTCATTGTCAAGTAATGATTCTACACTCAGGGAGATGTTTCTTAGTGTGTTAGATTGACATGTCTGCTTGAATGGATACTTACACTTTCTTATACAACTCTTCAAAGTCCAGGATCTATGCATTTCTTAATATAGTAAGAAAACATAGCAACATGAAGATAATGGTTTGCACAACCCATTTCATCAATATAATACCTACTTGTGATGTTACATTTATAATTTTGTATGAGGAAAGGTATGGCCCAACAAACCTTCTATTTCACATTTAATAATCTTTAGATCTAGTGCATAAGCCATTGTTGTATTCTCTTCCCTTGTTGACTCATCGTTCACATCTCTAGAATTGACTCCTTAATTCTCTCTGTAAATCCAATGCATCCTCTTTTCCCTCGTCTTTTACAGAGCTTCCAAATATAAGGAAATTGGCTCAGAACCTTTGAAGGAACACTAGAAAAGGAGTTTTAGAGGAATGCAATCAATGTAGATTTAAGAATCCCCCCTACCAGCCACATTATTCTACTTTAAAATTAAATTGATAAGAATTGTACTCATAAATAAATTACCCATTGTGCTGCATACACATAATTTCTCTTGAATAGTACCATGTGAATACCCTTAGCATCTTGATTATTCAATTAGAGGTTGATTCATAATCTTGGATTTTTGAACATTTGAGTGTATTTTTATGCCTTCAAATATTGATCCAACTTGAGATGCACATTGAAAGTGTGGCATAAGCATTGAAATTCCACAAAGCCTTCAACCACCAAACTTCCCCTTTTTGGAAAGTTTTGCAATTCACCAAAAAGGAAGAGAAAAATGAATAATCAATCTAATAACTTAATAATTTACTCATCATTCTCTTCATTAGAACCGGCATTCAAATCATTCAACCAAGAAATTAATTTTACCTTTATCTCTTCATAGGTTAGTCTCATTTTCAAGTAATGCTTCTGCACTTTACAAGATTGACGGGTCTACTTGAATGAAAACTTACACTTTCTTATACAACTCTTCAAAGTTTCAGGCTCTATACCTTTCTTAATATAGTAAGAAAACAAAGCAACATGAAGATAATGGTTTGCACAACCCATGTCATCAATAAAATACCTCTTGTGATGTCACATTTATAATTCTGTATGAGGAAATGTATGGACAAAAAAACCTTCTATTTCACATTTAAGAATCTTTGGATCTAGTGCATAAACCATTCTTGTATGCTCTTCCCATGTTGAATCAATGTACTCATAAATAAAATACCCATTGTGCCCTTAAATTCTTGATTATTCAATTAGAGGATGATTTTTAATCTTTCATTTTTGAACCTTTGAGCGAAAAGTTCTTGAATTCATCAAAAAGGAAGAGAAAAATGAATATTTGATCTAATAAATTAATAATTTACTCATCATTCTCTTCATCAACACTGACATTCAAAGTGTTCAACCGAGCAATTATTTTTTCATTTATCTCTTCATAGGTTAGTTTCATTGTCAAGTAATGCTTTTGCACTTTAGGGAGATGTTTCTCAATGTGTTTGATTGGAGGGTCTTCTCGAATGCCAACTTACACATTCTTATACAACTCTTCAAAGTTTAAGGTTCTATATCTTTCTTAATATAGTAAGAAAATTGGGATTGGAATTTTGGAATTTCAATATGAATAGCCACTAGACTAAGAATGATATTGTTTTGATTGTTTTGGTTCATACACTTCAAGCATCTTCTTTTGTCACTTGGGAGGAAATGTGTTTCTTTGAAGAGCCTTTCTCCGGCATGCATTTTCATTTCTCAACAAATTATCTCATAGATCTATGTTTTTGTGGCATAAGAGAGATTAACTACCTTTAACATGGAAACATTCCTTTTCAACCTCTAGACCACAACCCGTTGGATATGCATGCACATAAAATTTGTACTTTAATGCAATTTCTTCTTAGGATGTGGAAGAAATACACGTTTTTATATGATGTATAAAAATATAGTCAATCTATGTATTTAAATATTGTCAATTGTCAATTTGTAGCTCGATACACATATATAATACATATGGATCGAGAGAAGTCTCCAATTATGCCTCACAAATTCTCTAGGCTACCTAATGAAAGCAGTATAGGGACCCCTAGTTCTACAGGGAACCTTATTCAGGAAGGGACAAGTAGTCACACAAGGCAGTCTGGTGAAAAAAGGAGATCTAGTTAGTTTGGACTACGATCAAATTCAACTGGATCTAGTTAGGTTGGAGATCAAGGTACATGTATGTTTATATGCACATGTTAGAATGTGCATGCATATATGTTGAAATTGATATAACTAACTTGAACTTGATGAATTTATTTTCAGATGCATCATTTAGTAGATCATGAGAAAAAGCATCGCGAGAGAGTGCACATCCATCTGCAAAGGGTGCTCAATTTGATCCATTGCGTCATGGATCATTGTGATATTTTTCTAGTAGTGATTTTGGGGAAATATTTTATGGAGTAGAGTCTCCTATGTCAACCAATGTACAACAAACCCAATCACATCAACAACATATGGTTGGTAAATTTATTTTATTTTTTATGTTTTTATATCAATCACTCTTGCATATGGACATGTGTATATATGTCATTGTGCATTGTCCTAAATATCTACAAATATTTCTAAATGTGTAGAGGATTGGGCTTCTATTGGGGACAATGATGAAGTAGAGGGTGAGAGTGAAGGTGAACAAGGGCTCGAGTATTTTCAAGAAAATGAAGATTACACCCCTATCACCACCTATCCCTTGAACATTGGCGTGGAGCTTCCTTGGGAAGGCGAGGTTCAAAAAATGATTGTTCAATATTGCAAAATCCATCATGCAAGGTTGAAGCATGATTTTGAGAAAATTGATCTCGCTACAGAGAGAAAACAAAGCTTAGGGATCCTTTTTCATTCTTTAGAGAACTTCATTGATGTTTATAAGATCCTTGGGCCAACAACCGATGGTTTGTTTGATTTGATGAGGAGATGTAGGATACATGTGATGGGCCCTGATAAATGTCCCGAAATAGAGAAAAGGGTGTCAAAATAGGAAGCAAAATCAATGTTCAATTTTAAGGACCAAAGTGAAAAATGTTGAAGGTGCAATATTTCAAGCACCCTCACATTGTAGGCCATGCTTATGATCAATTCTTGGTAGCATATTGTATACTTCCATGGAATGATGAGGTGAAATATTGTTTTTCTGTATTCATTTATGCATATTTTTTTGACAATATGCAGTTTGATTATACCAACCTACCATACAAATATTATGGTGTTGGTAAAGATCGAACGTATAATCAAAGAGGTGCATTTTGAGATCCAATGTTACCTAGACCTCCACCACCCTTGGTATCTCATCCACCAAGGGTGGTTTCTCTACATTCAGAGATGGATGACACTTCACAAGTTGGTCGGGATGCGAGGGAAGCAATAGTTGAGAATTTAAATTCATATTTGTATGGTATTTATGTCGGTTTGAACTGACAAAGAGCATGATCTGATGCTTGTGAAAATTTTGTATATGAGACACATGATGATATAGATCTCATCAGCCTCAAAGAGGTACGTTCTTATGCAAAGTTTTTTCGCAGTGGTTGGAAAGACTTAATTGGACATGAGGAATGGGGCATTGGATCAATATGTGTTACAATTGGTAAATGTTTCATGCATTCAATGATAATTATTTTATTAGATCCACATCATCACAATGTTTGAAATAAAACAAAATGCTTATGTTCATTAATTGAAGTTCCTTAGAATGCTAAATGAAACATCATTCACATTGGGATATTTTCCATAGATTCGCAACTCACAGGTATTGCATGTTTCAAAGTTTTAAACTATGATTTCAAGTGCAAATCCTTTAATTTGTAAATTCATTTAATTATTTAAAAATGTTCTATATATGTACTCTTGTGTGTGTGTGTGTGTGTGTGTGTGTGTGTGTGTGTATTAATTATAGGGGAACCAGGAGGAGACCTTTGGTATGACGTAGCCTTCTTCCATCTTGGAAGATGTTCCAGTTGGCGATTCATAGGTATCAATCATGGTTGAAAGTTTGTAACTATGATTAGATGCATCATAATTTAATTTTTATTCATTTAATTATTTAAAAATGTTATATATATGTATGTATGTATTATATGGGAACCAGGAAGGGACCTTTGGTATGACGCAACCTTCTTCGATCTTGAAAGATGTTCTAGTTGGTGATTCACATGTATCAATCATGGATGAAAGTTTGTATCTATGATTAGATGCATCGTAATTTAATTGTAATCATTTGTTTTTCAAGATAAGTACTTACAATTATGTTTCTAATATTCATTTCAAATGTGTCCTAGGCTCATTTGGGGGAGAGAGTGATGGAGGAGAACGTGGCCAGAGGTGAGAATGGCAGAGAACATGGCCATATATGATAATTCATAGATCATATATGTTGCATTTGTAAGTTCTAGTTTTTTTTTATGAGAACTTTATCTAATGAATACTTAATCATTTTTGTACTTAATGGATATATAATTTTGGGAATTTGATTCATTTTTGTACTTAATGTGTAATCAAATAGTCTACAACATTTTCAAATACTCTATTTTTCAACACATTGCATTATTTTAATGGAAATATGTTTATTAGTACATCATTTTCTTTCTATGGGTAATTGTTTGTAAAATTACTAGTAATTTTTATGATTTTCTTGCGTGTTGGTAGTTGTTGTGGGTCACTTGCCAAGTTGCATACAATTAGAAACTATATTGTAAAACCATATAGAACTATTTTCAAGCAAGTTTCTCAAAGAGGTTTTTTCTTTGACATGAATGGGTAGAAATGAATTTGGGTTGGAACTACTCTTTCCTTTTTTGCTACATATTTGAATATTGAAACCCCATAGAAGGATGGATTTATACAGGGAAACAAAGACAATCATTCCCAGATTGATATGTATCTACACGAGAACCAATTAAAGCTTGGAAGGTACATAATACATATGCCTTAGATTGTCTTTCTTCAATCCCTTTAGGTTGCTTTTATATTGGTAGGTAGTGTGGATATCGCCCACATGTGCAGTGATATTTTAGAATTTCAAATTTCCATTTCCCAAAATAATAATAAAAAGTACAATCTAAAAACTACGTGACCTTGAGTTGTTTGATTAATACTATTAGGCACCTTGTTTTCATCCCATTCACACCAAACTCATGTGACTCAAAGATATAGAATGAGATAGAAAATTAGTACAACAAAACTTGTAATATATTATTCAAGCATATGTTTTACATAGAGTAGGCTTATTTTTATAGGCTTGATGGATACAAATGGTAGAAACTAACTTTGACTATGTCTCCCTCTTTATTTAATTTTATATGAACTACTATTGATATTGTCCACTAATTACTCTATGCTATTTATTTTTCTCCACTTCTTGGTGTCTCAGTTTTTGTACCATTTCCCTCTAGTTTAAGTGGACAATGTTCCCACTATCCTCCTGGTTTACGAGAGATGCTACATTGGTTTTTGATCCATAAGGAACCATTCTAGGATTATGGAAAAACGAAGGAAGAGAAATGGATAGTCTCCTCATTGTTCGTTATTTCTATTCTATTGAGTTCCTCTTCTTTTTCATTGTCAATTTGATCATCCATGCTTGCTAGTAAATCCATTACAAAATTTATGTGATCCATTAGTTACGTACCAAGATGTGATTACTATAAATGGTGATCATTATTAACTAGCTAACCCTTGTTGATTATCTAACCCATTCATTATGGAAATCATATCCGGATCCATAATCTTGTATAGTTGAAATGAGTATAGTGTTTCCCTAATCTACATTGTATCATATTGGTATTTTATAAAAAAAATATGTTTCAGTGTTACTCTAGTGTATACTACAATGTCCATATTCATCATACATGTTAAGGATAGAGAAACATAATACAATATTCTACCTAATCAATCATCTTGTTAATAATAATAGAATATTGTGTTAACACGCCATAACATATTGCTTATTATATATATGGTGCGCGGGGGTCGGGCTGGGGCTTAGCCCCAGCCCGTGGTTATGTTGTTATGTCATATGGCCATGGTTTAAACCTTTGCGCGTGCACATTCAAACTTTAACCCCTGGTCGTATACATTGTAATATGACCACAGGCGCACAATATGTTTTAACATAGCCCTTTGTGTATGAGCTCGGTCACATGTGTTTGCGCATGGAACCACCGGCGCGCCCAACCGTTGACGTTTGATTGGACTTGGCCCCTTTTATATGCACATGAGGTCATGTGATGGCCATATGCTCGTGGGCCTTAGACGATTAAGGGTCAGCACGTAACCGTTCTACATTTTGTACCGGTTGTGCGGTTGCGTCCGGTGCTAAGTTTTAACGCATAAAAGCACATGGGGGCTAGGTTGAGGCAACAAGGGTGCATTTTGGCGATCCAGAGATAGCAAGTTTGAAGGGGAACTTCCAGGAAGCCTATCTTCTTCAAGTTTTGGCCAAACGAGGTACCGAAAAAGCCCAGCTAGGGGTTTTTGGACGTATGGAATCCATTGGAGCCATCTATTTGGCATTTTGAGCATTGTAAAGCACACATTTGAGCACTTTGAGAAAATAATACAAAAGATCCATTGGAAGTTGGACCATGAGATGTAGCCCAAGAGAGCGGTGAACTCCTTTATCATTTGTTGTGTTATGTGTTTTCTGTTCACTGTTTATTGCTGCTGTTTATATGCATCTTGAATGAGTAATTTCTATAAAAGTTGTGTTGCAAAATTGATCCATTTGCATTTTAACACATGAATTAAAT